>JBAMBP010001706.1:0-28174 GCA_037044515.1 Phortica magna
AAGTACATACATATCTGCTCAATTAAAGCATGTTAAAGCGACCCAGAGGAGGTACAATTTTTTTTACTTTTTTATAGTTTTTTTTTTTTATTTGCGTTTTACATTTGACATTTGAACTAAGCAGAAGAGAGTACGGTGGCATAGAAGTGGCATTCAAGTCATGAATTTAACAAGTGCAATTTTCGTCGATTAAATGCAATTGTGCATTATAAATTATTCAAAAGCTGCTTGAAGTTTGTTTATATGCACTCGGTAGTCTCGCCCACATTTTTGTATATCTACCAAAATGTATTCTCACAAAAGTCACAAAAAATGGTCTGAAAGGATCCCGAAAAATCTCATTAAATTTCTTTAAAAAAAATCACACCAAGGTTGAAGAATAAAGTAACTGAAGAATTTGAGAATCTTACGTTTTTTAGGTCAGTTCATTAATTCTTTCAAAAACTCATGTTATTGAATGGGAAAGAACTTATCCCATCTTATCCAATCTCACCCAAGGGTAAGAAGGTATCAAAATTAATAGCATAACAGACATGCTATTATAATAATGTTTAAGTTTAAATGATAGTTTAAACAGCACTTGAGCTTATTAAGCAGTCTTAGGCATAAATCAAATATGACGATCAAATGTACATATCATAAATAAGTCACGGCACTTAAACTTACTTGTTCATTAAGATTATCGCATATTTCAGCACTCAAGCCATTCATTTTATTGGCGTTGCTATTCTCACTGCCAGTGCCGTTACCAATTGTCAAGGCCTCAAAGTCACAAAGCAGTTTGTTCTTAAAATTCTTTAAATTCTCCAATTTGAAACCGTTTGTATTATTATTATTCGTTTTGTTATTACTAAATTTACTCGTTAACGTTTCCAGATTAAAGATTTTATTATTGTTATTATTATTATTGTTGTTGTTGTTCGATTCAATTTGATTATTATTTATGCTATGCTGACAATTTGTATCCGTGCTCAATTTGTTTTCAATAAAAACAAGTGAGTTTGTTTCCGAATTGGTTGCTGATGGCACAATATCATCAAAGTCCGCTGGATTTAAGCTAAGAAATGGCTCCTGATCGATGAGTATTGGCTGTTTGCCGAAATCATAATCATAATCGCCAAGACCACCGCCGAGCGTGTAGGCACTGCCGACGTTGTGTGTGAGCGAGTTTTGTGTTGCTGTCGTGTTGAAATTTAAATTTAAATCTTCCAAACTACCGCTGGAACATTTATGACTAGCGTTTTTATCGCCGAATTTCAGATTATTTGGCGTTATTGTATAATTGTTGTTGTTATTATTATTGTTATTATTGATTTTATTTTGTACAGTCGGTCCGACAAATTCAAATTGACCCGCCCACATGTCATAGGCCAGGTCAATACTATCGGGCTGACTTGCTGGTTGACTACTTGTCATGTTAGTTGAGTTTTTCTTTTTCTTTTTCTTGTTGATTTTTTTATTTATTTATATATAATTTTTGTTGCTCAACACGTTCGATGAGTAATGCGTGGCACTGTTTTGTTTTTGAATTTTATATTGGAAGACACACTTTTTGTAGTTCACTTCAATTTTAAAGGCACATTTTTTATCGTTGTAGGTTTTTTTATTATTATTATTGATTTGTGTATTTTTACATTTTCAATTGTCTTGTTTCTGTAATTTATATTTATTAATAAGCATTTTACAATAAGCATAAACAAATTATGCTTAAAGTAAATTGGCAAACGCTTAAAAAAGCCAAAATAACTTCGTTTCTTGTCGCAAGTGCTCTCTGGCTCTTTGTTACATAGGTTTATATAATGCTGAATGTTCCCAAACTTCATTTTTTTCCTTGACATATAAAAATTCGACCGCTAGATTGCCTTATGTGTTTTGTAGCTTCTTGTAACATAGTAGTATATAATGCTAATATTTCTGTTTCATTTTGAAAAACCGAAACTTAACTTTTCTGGAGCATTCTTTATTAATGAATACTTTACATAATCATTACATTTACTAATACTTTAAGGCATGAAAGCCTAAATGTACACAACATATCTTCTGTTAATTGTAAATGTCATTAAGCGCAAATTTTTATTAAACGAAGCGTCAAATGTGCAAAAAAGTAACACATATTACAAAAGAAAAGCATTATGCACATAATGTTGATGTTGTATAAAACAAATGTGCGAATATCTGTCAACACAGCACAATGGTCAGCCACAATTGCCAACTTTACACACCGCCACTCCTCTCTTTGCTGCTCCTCACGGCTATACAATGTTGACGGCGTCCAAGTAGAAAAACCACAAACAAAAGCAACTTAAAATGAAAATTGATTTCGTAGTCCGATTGACCGACCGTAAGGCAATTGTGTGGCAAGGAATTATATAAAGATGTGCAGATGCGCTGCACTGCGCAGGCAATATGTTTTTTTTTTTCTTTCTTTCTTTCTGTTTTTAATAATTAAGAGTTGAATAAACTCATTTGTGTAATTGCGCTTAAATCACTTACAACAACAACAAAAACAATAATAACAAAAAAGTGTTCTCAAATTACTTTTGTTTTATTCTCGAATTAATGTTGTACTCTATCTATGTATGTTGTTCGTCCACAAGTACAATTGCTAACAAATTGTTTGCGCAGATATAATCATGCGAACCTTCCATTATTCTAATGATGTGCTGAAGTAGCAAACCAACCAACTGATGACTGGAAGCGCCGCCAGCATAATCAAAAACATCTAAAACAATTCTTATTAAAGAAACCCAACTTTTTGTTCATACTTTGGTTACAAGTACTACACACACCTTTGACAACATAATCACATGCAAATTATCTGCAAAAAACTTGACAACGAAAAAAACTAAATTGTGGTAAAGAGGGGGAGTCTGAGTGAGAGAGACAGACAGACAGCTTGACAGATTAATAGTCAACTACAGCAGCTGTTATCCGATGTCACAGTGAACTCTGAACTTGTTCGACTCATTATTTTTGTTTCGTACTCTTTGCCAAATACACTGTACTACATAAAAGTTGCACGTGACTTTGAGTGCCTTGAAAGAATAATTACTACTTTGAAGTGTATTGAATGAGTGCAACAAGGCGCACATGGAAAATGGGTCGCGCTTAGAGGTAAAAAATACGGGGGAGAACAGTAAAGCACAAGTGAGAGCACAGACGACACGCGATGATCCCCTGCGAGGAAAACTATTGCGCCCAGAAGAATAAAGTACGTTGCATGAAGTATATAAAGGGAAAATCAAATTGAAAAATATACAATTTAAACATTACGGCAGAGAAAAACATTTTACGTCTTGTATAAGTAATATAAACAACAAAAACACATGTCAGACGCGTAGAAGGAAGCCGAAAATACTCGCTAGCATGGTGAGCATGAGCGCAATTATATGAACGATCGCAACCAAGATAGGGGTTGAGCACAATAGAGCGTTACGCTCCAAGTTGTGAATAAGCATAATATAAAGAATTTTTTATACGCATGAGACATTCAAATTTATAAGGAATCTTTCTTATATAAAACAAAAAAAACAAAATAATTGCAAAACAAAAGCGAAATTAGTAAGAAAAACAAAGATTGACAGGGCATGATTGCAGTCATGCTTGACGTCAAAGGCATGCATGTAATTAATAATAAAAGAAAATAAACAGATATGTACCAAGTCACACCGACTTTATCTCAGACTTTTCTTGACCAGTAAACACTTTTGTTTGCAGGGTCTGGTTTATATAAGAAGAATAAACATAATCAATACTATACTGTTTGGGAAATAGTGCTCTAAAAGAACATATGATGTCATTAGTCATTTGTAAGACACACACAAGGCTTGTGTTAGTTTCGTTTTAATCTACAACCCAAAAAAAAAACTTGCTCAGCTTTATTGCCTCTGCCAAATTGTAAAATAACAACCCACCAACAACAACAAATACTAATGAAAATGAGAGCTATTTGAGTCACCGCCCCAAATGTTATGCCTTGCCCAAGCACATGTGGTGGCAAGTCCACGCCCTTTCATCAACTTTGCGTGTGAACTCGAACGTCGAAAAAAACACATGAAAGATGATATAAAATTAAAAAGATGACAGCTCAGAAAATGCATGCATATTCTTTGTGCTTTCGTATCGCCGACTAACATGTACTTAAAAATTTCCCTTTTTTTGTATTCACTTTTCTTAATAAATTTCACTGACATTTCATCAATTTTCATTGCTACTGAAAAATGCTATGCATAAAGTAACAGTCATTACTATGAGAGTTACAAAAGCCGGCAGCATTTTGCTCTATTGAATAACAAACTTAAATGGGCCGCATAGACATGACAGACGTGTGTTTGATTGTTCACTCGTACGTTAATCGATCGATCGATAACGGCTTTTTGCTCTGGCGCAGTTTGTGCGGTGAGTTGAGGTGAGTTGACGAGAGGTGAGCTCAGCTGAGTAGAGTAGAGTCGACACAGTGCAATACAATTTGCCGTTAGCCACGGTTCAAAGTTAATTATGGGTTTTTTTTGCGTTTGCTTTAATTTTCATTGTCGTTTGTTGTTATTTTTATACATTTAATTGTTTTTAGACAACAAATTAAATTTAAATAAGCTTTTTATTTACTTTTTTTTTTTTTGCTTTCTATTTAAGGCTTTAATTTGTTATTTTAGTTTTGCAACTATTTTCGCTTATTTATTTTAGCGCACACATGACACTTGTTGGGTGTTTTATTTATTTATATTTGATAATTTTTTTTTTTTTTTGCAATTAATACATGTTTTTATCTTTGATTTCATTAACAGCATAGTTAAATTTTAATGAATTTTTTACGTTTTTATTCATGCAATTTATTTGTAACTCACAAAACGAATTATTTTCCTTTCTTTATCGGATTTTTGATAAAAATAATTCAATTTCTACTCAGCAAATAAGCTGTTTCTGTTGGTTTTTTTCTACGCAGGCACTGCAACAAACGTCGTCGTCGTCGTCGTCGTCGTGGTACGTAACGTCACGTAACGTCACTTCCTTCCGTTTCTTGGCAACACTAAACACCAAATGCAAATTTGCAATGAGACGCTACAAATTTTCGTTGCATTGGCAACATTGCCAACACAATTGCAGCGACAGCGTGATTTGCATGCGCCAAACGTCGTTGTTGTTGGCGTTGTTGTAGCAAAAACGAAGGAGAAGAAGCAGACGGCACAAAATACATTTTCCGAAAAAATTAACACCAACAACAACAAATTATGTTAATAACAAACGAACGTCTGTGAGAGAGAGCGACGCAAACAATACGGTAGGCTTTTCATTTAACAACAACAAGGCGTAGAAAAAAACACTGTTATTGTTACTGTTGTTGTTGTTGTTGTTGTTGGCAACCGCGCGTTTCAACGTTAAACAACAAAAGCCGTGCGTGGAAAAGAAGAAGACAAAACATAATAACAAAAGATACTATTAAAAAAAAAAACACGCGCGAGTAACACAAGTAGAAGAAATGCGCAAAGAACCAAGACACGGAGCTTTATTTATATTTTCGTTGCTATCGCGGCAAGAGTTGAGTGCAATCTGAGCGTCAACAAAAGCGAAACACAGGCACGAACCGACGCCGACATCGATGCCAACAACGACGACGTTGGCTAAGTCAACGTCAACGGCAAAGGCAACGAGAAAATTGTTGTTGCGCACGTTGAAATCTACAAACAAAAATGTTTACTACTATTGAAAAATGGTAGTAGCATGTGTTGTTGTGGCATGACAAGACAAGGCGTGGAGCGGGGTGGCTTGTTGGCAAGCTGAGTGGCAAAATTGCTGTAATGGCTCGAAAAAACGGCTTAAAAGTGAAAAACTAATTGAATCGGCTTAGCTCGGTTGGAATTTTGTTGTAGGAAAAACTATGCGACAAATGAGCATAGAAGAACAACTTGGCTTATATACTACGCAAATGGCTTAAATAAAAGCGTCATGGCCTGCTTAAGTTGGTGTATATTACGGAAAGTGTAATATAAGACAAAATATACTTTGCTTTTTAGTTATTATAACTTATTGTTATTTGCTTCTACAATGCTCTTATAAAAACTTAGCAACGACTTTTCTTAGTAATTTTCATTCCAACGAAAGTTGACACTGGCCCCTCCAACCCTTTCCCAGCCCTTCAAATCAATGTACACTCAAAGGCAACACAATCAATTTCTTTGCAATTAATTTAAAGGTAGCAAAAATTCTAAGCGCAAGACTTTGTTTTTGGCCAAGTTACCAAGACAACAAGACGTTAACTAAAACATAACCATTACAACAACATAACAAAAATAGCCTTATTCGTGTTGCCAAATTGTCTGAAGCCGGAAAAACTCGTTCCGTTGCGCGTCTGTTGGAAAAAAGGGCAGTAAAATTTGCCATTTCGTGCAAAAATAAAACATGACGAAAAATTGTTTTTTAAGCATAAAAATCAAAATTTTATGCTAAACTGCCGTAAGTGCACTGAAGTTCTATGTAACATAAGAATATATAATTTTGGTTACATTATATCTCTATGTTTGCTGAATTTTCTCCATATAGCACTAAGCTACCGTATGTGCGCTGTCGCGCTGTTTAACATAAGAGTACATATGTTATGCTAAATACACTCTAGACTGCCTTATGTATACTGTCGCTCTGTGTAACATAAGAGCGTATAATGTTATTTATTTTATTTCATTATACTATACAAAATAGTCGCATGTACTTTGTCGCTGTGTGTAACATAAGCGTATTTAATATTGCATTTCGCGCTTATTACATTTTCACAGCATTCTCATGTGTCATGGCTTTTGGACTACCCTTTATTTAAAAAGCATGAAAACAATTATTATTTTTAAACTTTTAAAAAACAACAAATAAAGCCGACAAGGCATACAAACAAACAAGTGACTTTAATTGATGTCATGCGATAAGTAGCGCAAAAAAAAACTGTATGAGTCTTAATTTTAACGCCATTTTCGATAAACAATCAACAAAATTGGCTTAATAAGTTTATTAGTCGTCAAAAAGGCGCAGGCATTTTGTCGTAGGCTTGCGGTAATTGAAGTCATTGCGCATTGCAAGTAATGAACCAACAAACTTGGCAAGACAGCGAACGCAAGCCAGAGCAGCAGGCGCAAAAGGGGGCGCAGAAGGCGTTGACAAGTCAACTCAAGTCTAGTTTACCTTGTGCAACCTTGCGGAATTCTTATTTTTGTTGGCTCTTTTTTTTTTATTTCTTCAGTTTCAATAACTCAACTTGTTGTCAAGTCAAATATGACGTAAGATTTTTACATGCCGATAGGCAAATATAAACAAAAATAAAACGAAGAAAAAAAAATACAAATTATTATTATTACTTGTAGTCATGAGCGTAGGATTGTCAACATAGAGCAGAACAGCTTTTATGCATATTTTGTGTGTGGGAAAATAATTTATATATCATTTTCAATTTTTCGCAGAAGACTTGAAATTCGTGGACAGCAAAAAACACACCCAAAAACTTACCATGTCGTTCGCTGAATATATTGTGTATTTGACTTTGCGCTACTGATGGCACTTACCTAAAAAGATAAGATATAAAGTTATAAATGTTGGTTCATAGCAATAGAGGTCAGTCAGAATTATGTATAATACAAAATACGCACAAAACAGTGCACAGTTTAAGCCACGTTAATGTTATGAAAGCCACACTCGAACTGAGCTGCAATGCTGAAGTCAAACAAATTGCAAAAAACACAAAAAAAAAGATACATTTGTATCGATAAAACTTTTGTGTTCGTTTGTAGTAAAACACAAATTGGCGCAACATAAACGTTGTTAAGTATAAACGCCTCAAAATATGCAAAACCATAAGCACACTTTTACCCAGTTATGTATTTGACTGAAATAAGACACACACACACACACACACACACACACACACAACAACAAAGTTCAGTGGAACTTTCAACGATTTACCTTGACACGTGCATGTGGCATTATGCCAGACAGCAAGACAGACAGACTTTGTGGCATATTGAGTTCATGCATTTTAGAAAATTTCATTTCATTTTCTTCAAAGCTCAAACGAACTTTTAGACTGACCAAGTCACCACTAATTGTCAATGCTCTGTTTGGCTTAAAAAGCAAACCAAAAAAAAAAAAAGCAGCTCAAAGAAAAACAAGCAGCAAAGCGTAAGGTGCTAAGCAGAAAGCAAAAGACAAAACTTAAAAATAATAAGAAATCATTTGTGTTGAAGAATTCAACATTTAATTAGCGAACCATGAGGTGCAAAGCTCATAAGTGCATGGCAGCGTAGATAATTACAAGTGAAAGATAGCAAACAAAAGATAGAATTGTAATTCAAACGTTTGCTTTCTTTGTTTGCCATGACAAAAAAGAAATATTACAAAAAAAAAAAAAAAAAGAAAATGATTAAAAGATAAAGCAACAGATAAATAAACTGTATCTTGTATCGCTTGTGTTGGTTGCCAAACAAATACATTGCGATTTTCATTTGTGCACTTTTTTTCCGACAACAACAACTTCTTCTTTTTTCGCCTACAACTATTATGCAATTACATATAACTTGCAGCATATTTCAAGATACATAATGGTAAACAGCAGACAAATGCAGATACAAATACGATGCCTAAAATATGCAAAACAATGCTGGCAAATCAGACCGGCAACCCACAAACGTATTTTTTCCCTTATTCTTTTCAGTGTCTGTTCCGTATGCAAAAGCAATTTGTTCAATTGTCTGTTAGCTCCAAAAAAAATATATCTATGCCACATCTGGTGACGACATCAGCATTACTCAGTTATGTGCATACAAAAAACAAAAATAATTTTCTTGTTTTATAGTTGAAATATGTTGCTCACAATTGAAGTCTATTGAAAGTGATTTGGCGCAGATTTTCGAAATGCTCTTGAAACAGATGCGCGTCGCTGGCAAAGGCAAAGGCACAGCGCATGAATCTTGTGTCTTCGAGACAACAAATCACCAGTGAGTTGAATTGAAATTGCATTGTTTATGTAAACAATAAAACTCAGCAGTGAGAAGAGGCGTAAGAGGCGCAAGTTGAGTCACCAAACAAAGTAGAACAGTTTATACAAAGTAGCGACTTCAATGAACTGACATGACCAAGTAGCGTTCTATAATAGAGTGCCACCGCAGCCTAACTCAATCAATTTAGGCAAGTGTTGTGTAATGCCATGTGACATAAGATGATTTAAGCTTAGAGTTTCTAGAGTATCACACAAAAATCACACACATAGTTTATTTTTCAATGTTAGACTGCTTTATGTGAACTTTGCTTCTATGTTACATACGTTACAATAGCACTGATTAAACCACAAATGTAGAGTAACTATAAACACTTCAAAACGGATAGGATAAAACACTCGAATTATAAAATCCTTACAAGTATACATGAAACTTTGCCAAATTTATAAGATAGAGTTGTAGTGCATAATTGCAAAATGATAAAACTTATAATCATGTCTATAGCTCAGTCTAATTCAATGATATATAGAATTTCATCAGTAGAGCTCAAGAAACTATAAAGAAAAAAGTCAATTGCATAACAAGAACAACTCATTGGAACTAACTTACTTCTACTAAGCAAATTTATGGTAGACACGTAGCCTAAAGGTGAATTTTCTTATCTCTACATGATTACAACTTATCAACTTAACGCCTTTGGTTATTTACTGCAATTTTCATCGACTTTTATTTCAAATGAACATAATTTTTTGCTACTTTTATCATTAAAGCATCAACACACTTTAATAATTAATGCACCAAGCGAAGTGAAGCACAAAGCCACGCCCAACTTCCGTTTTCTATTGGAACGTACGTGATTTTCTTATGTCTACGGCGAATACTGTGATTTTTGCAGTCGACAACAGAGCATTTATTTATAGTTTGTTTATTTTCTTTTAATGTTCTTTAACACTTTGCGTATTTGCATAATTTATGGAATTATTAAAGCTGTCAAATAAATGTTAAGCTTTACACCTGGACACAACACGACACAACACTACACAACACAACAACGAACAAAACAAAGTTGTAAGTGAAGTAGGCAGGCAGGCAGGAAGGCATACGCCAAAGGCATCAACTTTGTAGTGAGCTGAGCTGAGCTGAGCTCATTATGCAGGCGTGCGTGATTTGCTGAAGAGAGTTTACAACGACGACGACGACTACTTCAAGTAGCAAATCCAATGAAAGCATTGTGCGACACGTCGTCAATTGAAATTTGTAAATAAATTAAACGGAAAAGCAACAAAGAAACTTTGCGAACGTGCGCAGTTTGTTTTTGCAAAGTTCATTAATCGTAGACAAGTCCTTGTTTTAAACTTGTTCAAGTGTTTGGCTGACCAAATGCAGCTGCATTGCCACATTCGCAGCCAAGTTTAGTTATTACAACATAAAAATAACAACAGCAGCAACTGATTTGAAACAACATATCCAATTAGACACAACTTGGAAAACAGTAACAAATGTTTTATATTTTCAGAGCTGTCAACGCACCATTCATGTTTTCCCCATTTGTGCGAAAACGACGTGTAAAAGCAGCCAAGCATATGAAAAACATGAGAATGAAATTTGCCTTTAAATTTTTATACAAAGAAAATAAAGACGGCAAGGAAAAAAAACACTTCATATAATTTAACATTTAAGGAAATTGCACTCAATTTGTTCGGCCTTTTTTTATATCAAGCAAAATTTATCGCACAACGCAATTTTTCGCTAAGAAAAAACAGTTGGGAAAATGAAAATAAAACGTTGGAAAGACCTCATGTTGTTAGCAAATTTGAATTGGGCGCAGGGAACACCTGGTTGGTGCAGCTTGTGGGCGTTAATCGCTTGTGTGCAGAGGACAGGTTCTGCCAATCAAGTCAATTACAGGCGACCAATTATGGGTATGCGATTTCCTGTTAGCGCTTGAAAGGGCTGACTAACAATGCAAGTGCAGAGACAACGAGCTGACAGTTGCATTTGTCCAAAAAATACTACACAAAAATAAGAATTAGCAAAACAACTATTAAAATCAAATATATGAAAATAAATATATACGATAAAATGATTAATATAACAAAAAAATTCAATTGAATGAAAAGAATAAACATAAATATAAAAAAAAAAAATAAATATAAAAAAATAAATATAAAAAAAATAAATAAAAATAAATATAAAAAAAAAAATTAATAAAAATAAAAATAAAAAAAAAATTAATAAAATAATATAAAATAATGATTTACAAAATAAATATAAACATAAATATATAAATAAACAAATATAAAAATAAAAACGAAATATAAAAACTTTCAAACATAAAAATAAGAAAAAATATTTTATTAAATATAAATAAAAATATATACCAAACAAATAATCCATTAAAAATAAAAATACAAGTTAAACATTAAAACCGCTTTTCTGATTTTTAATTTTTTAACTTTTTTAAAAACCTTCCAACACTTTTAACGCTAAACTGCCAACATTCGCCGACAGATGTCACCTTTACAATTTAACAACAAAAAATTTAAACAAAAATTCAAGTCATTTTAACAAAAACTTCCTACTTTCGTGCACTGCAATTCATTGCAAAAAAAAAAATAATCAATTGGAAAACAAAAAGAAGCGAAACAAAAAAAGAAAAAAAATTTGCATTGCCAACAAAATAAAATGAAAAGACAAATTTCACCTTCACCAATAAACAACGACACCAACCAAATGGCATTTCAATGACCTTGAGGCGCCTACACCAACGCCAACACTAACAACAACAACAACTAACGGCCAAAGCCAAAGCAATTCGCGGCACTTGCGATTTGTGGCTTTGCCAATTTTGTTTGCCGTGCATTAATAAAACATGGCTTTACATAACAACAACGAGACAACAACAAATACGAGCAAAGACCCAGCAACTTGGTCTGAAAGTAAATCCAACTTAGGCAGACAACCCACAACAAATATAATTTCACCTGCACACGTTTCGCGATTTTCTGTGATTAAAACAACGCGCAGACAACAACAACAACAGCAACAGCAACAACATTAAATTGCAACCTGACTTAGACCACTAAAGATTGCAATTTTGCTTAGCCTATAATGAACCTTTGTAGAAACAAAAACAATTGCTTTGCCAAAGTCGTCGCTCGACTGCAACTCATGTGGGAAAACCATGGAATTTTACATTTTTCGCATAGTTTCCCACATGAGTTGCAGTCGAGCGACGACTTGGCAAAGCAACTTTTCACTCGGCATGTTTCAGTCATGTTTTTTTTTTTTGCTACTTCACTACTTTGTTGTTTTTGTTTCTCAAAGGTTCATTATAGGCTAAGCAAAATTGCAATCTTTAGTGGTCTAAGTCAGGTTGCAATTTAATGTTGTTGCTGTTGCTGTTGTTGTTGTCTGCGCGTTGTTTTAATCACAGAAAATCGCGAAACGTGTGCAGGTGAAATTATATTTGTTGTGGGTTGTCTGCTTAAGTTGGATTTACTTTCAGACCAAGTTGCTGGGTCTTTGGTCGTATTTGTTGTTGTCTCGTTGTTGTTATGTAAAGCCATGTTTTATTAATGCACGGCAAACAAAATTGGCAAAGCCACAAATCGCAAGTGCCGCGAATTGCTTTGGCTTTGGCCGTTAGTTGTTGTTGTTGTTAGTGTTGGCGTTGGTGTAGGCGCCTCAAGGTCATTGAAATGCCATTTGGTTGGTGTCGTTGTTTATTGGTGAAGGTGAAATTTGTCTTTTCATTTTATTTTGTTGGCAATGCAAATTTTTTTCTTTTTTTGTTTCGCTTCTTTTTGTTTTCCAATTGATTATTTTTTTTTTTGCAATGAATTGCAGTGCACGAAAGTAGGAAGTTTTGTTAAAATGACTTGAATTTTTGTTTAAATTTTTTGTTGTTAAATTGTAAAGGTGACATCTGTCGGCGAATGTTGGCAGTTTAGCGTTAAAAGTGTTGGAAGGTTTTTAAAAAAGTTAAAAAATTAAAAATCAGAAAAGCGGTTTTAATGTTTAACTTGTATTTTTATTTTTAATGGATTATTTGTTTGGTATATATTTTTATTTATATTTAATAAAATATTTTTTCTTATTTTTATGTTTGAAAGTTTTTATATTTCGTTTTTATTTTTATATTTGTTTATTTATATATTTATGTTTATATTTATTTTGTAAATCATTATTTTATATTATTTTATTAATTTTTTTTTTATTTTTATTTTTATTAATTTTTTTTTTTATATTTATTTTTATTTATTTTTTTTATATTTATTTTTTTATATTTATTTTTTTTTTTTATATTTATGTTTATTCTTTTCATTCAATTGAATTTTTTTGTTATATTAATCATTTTATCGTATATATTTATTTTCATATATTTGATTTTAATAGTTGTTTTGCTAATTCTTATTTTTGTGTAGTATTTTTTGGACAAATGCAACTGTCAGCTCGTTGTCTCTGCACTTGCATTGTTAGTCAGCCCTTTCAAGCGCTAACAGGAAATCGCATACCCATAATTGGTCGCCTGTAATTGACTTGATTGGCAGAACCTGTCCTCTGCACACAAGCGATTAACGCCCACAAGCTGCACCAACCAGGTGTTCCCTGCGCCCAATTCAAATTTGCTAACAACATGAGGTCTTTCCAACGTTTTATTTTCATTTTCCCAACTGTTTTTCTTAGCGAAAAATTGCGTTGTGCGATAAATTTTGCTTGATATAAAAAAAGGCCGAACAAATTGAGTGCAATTTCCTTAAATGTTAAATTATATGAAGTGTTTTTTTTCCTTTCTTTGTATAAAAATGTAAAGGCAAATTTCATTCTCATGTTTTTCATATGCTTGGCTGCTTTTACACGTCGTTTTCTCACAAATGGGGAAAACATGAATGGTGCGTTGACAGCTCTGAAAATATAAAACATTTGTTACTGTTTTCCAAGTTGTGTCTAATTGGATATGTTGTTTCAAATCAGTTGCTGCTGTTGTTATTTTTATGTTGTAATAACTAAACTTGGCTGCGAATGTGGCAATGCAGCTGCATTTGGTCAGCCAAACACTTGAACAAGTTTAAAACAAGGACTTGTCTACGATTAATGAACTTTGCAAAAACAAACTGCGCACGTTCGCAAAGTTTCTTTGTTGCTTTTCCGTTTAATTTATTTACAAATTTCAATTGACGGAGCGTAGTCGCACAATGCTTTCTTTGGATTTGCTACTTGAAGTAGTCGTCGTCGTCGTCGTCGTTGTAAACTCTCTTCAGCAAATCACGCACGCCTGCATAATGAGCTCAGCTCAGCTCAGCTCACTACAAAGTTGATGCCTTTGGCGTATGCCTTCCTGCCTGCCTGCCTGCCTACTTCACTTACAACTTTGTTTTGTTCGTTGTTGTGTTGTGTAGTGTTGTGTCGTGTTGTGTCCAGGTGTAAAGCTTAACATTTATTTGACAGCTTTAATAATTCCATAAATTATGCAAATACGCAAAGTGTTAAAGAACATTAAAAGAAAATAAACAAACTATAAATAAATGCTCTGTTGTCGACTGCAAAAATCACAGTATTATCGCCGTAGACATAAGAAAATCACGTACGTTGCAATAGAAAACGGAAGTTGGGCGTGGCTTTGTGCTTCACTTCGCTTGGTGCATTAATTATTAAAGTGTGTTGATGCTTTAATGATAAAAGTAGCAAAAAATTATGTTCATTTGAAATAAAAGTCGATGAAAATTGCAGTAAATAACCAAAGGCGTTAAGTTGATAAGTTGTAATCATGTAGAGATAAGAAAATTCACCTTTAGGCTACGTGTCTACCATAAATTTGCTTAGTAGAAGTAAGTTAGTTCCAATGAGTTGTTCTTGTTATGCAATTGACTTTTTTCTTTATAATTTCTTAAGCTCTACTGATGAAATTCTATATATCATTGAATTAGACAGAGCTATAGACATGATAATAAATTTTATCATTTTGCAATTATGCACTACAACTCTACCTTATAAATTTGGCAAAGTTTCATGTCTACTTGTAAGGATTTTATAATTCGAGTGTTTTATCCTATCCGTTTTGAAGTGTTTATAGTTACTCTACATTTGTGGTTTAATCAGTGCTATTGTAACGTATGTAACATAGAAGCAAAGTTCACATAAAGCAGTCTAACATTGAAAAATAAACTATGTGTGTGATTTTTGTGTGATACTCTAGAAACTCTAAGCTTAAATCATCTTATGTCACATGGCATTACACAACACTTGCCTAAATTGATTGAGTTAGGCTGCGGTGGCACTCTATTATAGAACGCTACTTGGTCATGTCAGTTCATTGAAGTCGCTACTTTGTATAAACTGTTCTACTTTGTTTGGTGACTCAACTTGCGCCTCTTACGCCTCTTCTCACTGCTGAGTTTTATTGTTTACATAAACAATGCAATTTCAATTCAACTCACTGGTGATTTGTTGTCTCGAAGACACAAGATTCATGCGCTGTGCCTTTGCCTTTGCCAGCGACGCGCATCTGTTTCAAGAGCATTTCGAAAATCTGCGCCAAATCACTTTCAATAGACTTCAATTGTGAGCAACATATTTCAACTATAAAACAAAGAAAATTAATTTTGTTTTTTGTATGCACATAACTGAGTAATGCTGATGTTGTCTACCAGTATGTGGCATAGATGCATTCTTTTTTGGAGCTAGCAGAAGACAATCGAACAAATTGCTTTTGCATACGGAAAAAGAATAAGGGAAAAAATACGTTTGCGGGTTGCCGGTCTGATTTGCCAGCATTGTTTTCGCATATTTTAGGCATCGTATTTGTATCTGCATTTGTCTGCTGTTTACCATTATGTATCTTGAAATATGCTGCAAGTTATATGTAATTGCATAATAGTTGTAGGCGAAAAAAGAAGAAGTTGTCGGAAAAAAAGTGCACAAATGAAAATCGCAATGTATTTGTTTGGCAACCAACACAAGCGATACAAGATACAGTTTATTTATCTGTTGCTTTATCTTTTAATCATTTTCTTATTTTTTTTTTTTTTTGTAATATTTCTGTTTTGTCATGGCAAACAAAGAAAGCAAACGTTTGAATTACAATTCTATCTTTTGTTTGCTATCTTTCACTTGTAATTATCTACGCTGCCATGCACTTATGAGCTTTGCACCTCATGGTTCGCTAATTAAATGTTGAATTCTTCAACACAAATGATTTCTTATTATTTTTAAGTTTTGTCTTTTGCTTTCTGCTTAGCACCTTACGCTTTGTTGCTTGTTTTTCTTTGAGCTTCTTTTTTTTTTTTTTGGTTTGCTTTTTAAGCCAAACAGAGCATTGACAATTAGTGGTGACTTGGTCAGTCTAAAAGTTCGTTTGTGCTTTGAAGAAAATGAAATGAAATTTTCTAAAATGCATGAACTCAATATGCCACAAAGTCTGTCTGTCTTGCTGTCTGGCATAATGCCACATGCACGTGTCAAGGTAAATCGTTGAAAGTTCCACTGAACTTTGTTGTTGTTGTTGTGTGTGTGTGTGTGTGTTTGTGTGTGTCTTATTTCAGTCAAATACATAACTGGGTAAAAGTGTGCTTATGGTTTTGCATATTTTGAGGCGTTTATACTTAACAACGTTTATGTTGCGCCAATTTGTGTTTTACTACAAACGACACACAAAAGTTTTATCGATACAAATGTATCATTTTTTTTTGTGTTTTTTGCAATTTGTTTGACTTCAGCTCAGTTCGAGTGTGGCTTTCATAACATTAACGTGGCTTAAACTGTGCACTGTTTTGTGCGTATTTTGTAATATACATAATTCTGACTGACCTCTATTGCTATGAACCAACATTTATAACTTTATATCTTATCTTTTTAGGTAAGTGCCATCAGTAGCGCTAAGTCAAATACACAATAAATTCAGCGAACGACATGGTAAGTTTTTGGGTGTGTTTTTTGCTGTCCACGAATTACAAGTCTTCTGCGAAAAAATGAAAATGATATATAAATTATTTTCCCACACACAAAATATGCATAAAAGCTGTTCTGCTCTATGTTGACAATCCTACGCTCATGACTACAAGTAATAATAATAATTTGTATTTTTTTTTCTTCGTTTTATTTTTGTTTATATTTGCCTATCGGCATGTAAAAATCTTACGTCATATTTGACTTGACAACAAGTTGAGTTATTGAAACTGAAGAAATAAAAAAAAAAGAGCCAACAAAAATAAGAATTCCGCAAGGTTGCACAAGGTAAACTAGACTTGAGTTGACTTGTCAACGCCTTCTGCGCCCCCTTTTGCGCCTGCTGCTCTGGCTTGCGTTCGCTGTCTTGCCAAGTTTGTTGGCTCATTACTTGCAATGCGCAATGACTTCAATTACCGCAAGCCTACGACAAAATGCCTGCGCCTTTTTGACGACTAATAAACTTATTAAGCCAATTTTGTTGATTGTTTATCGAAAATGGCGTTAAAATTAAGACTCATACAGTTTTTTTTGCGCTACTTATCGCATGACATCAATTAAAGTCACTTGTTTGTATGCCTTGTCGGCTTTGATTGTTGTTTTTTAAAAGTTTAAAAATAATAATTGTTTTCATGCTTTTTAAATAAAGGGTAGTCCAAAAGTCATGACACATGAGAATGCTGTGAAAATGTAATAAGCGCGAAATGCAATATTAAATACGCTTATGTTACATACAGCAACAAAGTATATGCGACAATTTTGTATAGTATAATGAAATAAAATAATTACACAGAGCGACAGTATACATGAGGCAGTCTAGAGTGATTTAGCATAACATAATGTACTCTTATGTTAAACAGCGCGACAGCGCACATACGGTAGCTTACTGCTATATGGAGAAAATTCAGCAAACATAGAGATATAATATAACCAAAATTATATA
The DNA here is from genome assembly GCA_037044515.1 of Phortica magna. Lineage (NCBI taxonomy): Eukaryota > Metazoa > Arthropoda > Insecta > Diptera > Drosophilidae > Phortica > Phortica magna. The sequence continues at coordinate 17,860 of JBAMBP010001706.1, forward strand.
TTCTTATGTTACATAGAACGTCAGTGCACTTACGGCAGTTTAGCATAAAATTTTGATTTTTATGCTTAAAAAACAATTTTTCGTCATGTTTTATTTTTGCACGAATTGGCAAATTTTACTGCCCTTTTTTCCAACAGACGCGCAACGGAACGAGTTTTTCCGGCTTCAGAAAATTTGGCAACACGAATAAGGCTATTTTTGTTATGTTGTTGTAATGGTTATGTTTTAGTTAACGTCTTGTTGTCTTGGTAACTTGGCCAAAAACAAAGTCTTGCGCTTAGAATTTTTGCTACCTTTAAATTAATTGCAAAGAAGTTGATTGTGATGCCTTTGAGTGTACATTGATTTGAAGGGTTGGGAAAGGGGTGTAGGGGTCAGTGTGAACTTTCGTTGGCCTGAAAATTACTAAGAAAAGTCGTTGCTAAGTTGTTATAAGAGCATTGTAGAAGCAAATAACAATAAGTTATAATAACTAAAAAGCAAAGTATATTTGGTCTTATATTACACTTTCCGTAATATACACCAACTTAAGCAGGCCATGACGCTTTTATTTAAGCCATTTGCGTAGTATATAAGCCAAGTTGTTCTTCTATGCTCATTTGTCGCATAGTTTTTCCTACTGCTATTTTTTTACAACAAAATTCCAACCGAGCTAAGCCGATTCAATTAGTTTTTCACTTTTAAGCCGTTTTTTCGAGCCATTACAGCAATTTTGCCACTCAGCTTGCCAACAAGCCACCCCGCTCCACGCCTTGTCTTGCCACAACAACAACACATGCTACTACCATTTTTCAATAGTAGTAAACATTTTTGTTTGTAGATTTCAACGTGCGCAACAACAATTTTCTCGTTGCCTTTGCCGTTGACGTTGACTTAGCCAACGTCGTCGTTGTTGGCATCGATGTCGGCGTCGGTTCGTGCCTGTGTTTCGCTTTTGTTGACGCTCAGATTGCACTCAACTCTTGCCGCGATAGCAACGAAAATATAAATAAAGCTCCGTGTCTTGGTTCTTTGCGCATTTCTTCTACTTGTGTTACTCGCGCGTGTTTTTTTTTTAATAGTATCTTTTGTTATTATGTTTTGTCTTCTTCTTTTCCACGCACGGCTTTTGTTGTTTAACGCTGAAACGCGCGGTTGCCAATAACAATAACAACAACAACAGTAACAATAACAGTGTTTTTTCTACGCCTTGTTGTTGTTAAATGAAAAGCCTACCGTATTGTTTGCGTCGCTCTCTCTCACAGACGCTCGTTTGTTATTAACATAATTTGTTGTTGTTGGTGTTAATTTTTTCGGAAAATGTGTTTTGTGCCGTCTGCTTCTTCTCCTTCGTTTTTGCTACAACAACGCCAACAACAACGACGTTTGGCGCATGCAAATCACGCTGTCGCTGCAATTGTGTTGGCAATGTTGCCAATGCAACGAAAATTTGTAGCGTCTCATTGCAAATTTGCATTTGGTGTTTAGTGTTGCCAAGAAACGGAAGGAAGTGACGTTACGTGACGTGACGTTACGTACCACGACGACGACGACGTTTGTTGGCGTGCCTGCGAAGAAAAAAACCAACAGAAACAGCTTTTTTGCTGAGTAGAAATTGAATTATTTTTATCAAAAATACGATAAAGAAAGGAAAATAATTCGTTTTGTGAGTTACAAAGAAATTGCATGAATAAAAACATAAAAAAATTCATTAAAATTTAACTATGCTGTTAATGAAATCAAAGATAAAAACATGTATTAATTGCAAAACAAAAAAAAATGAAATATAAATAAATAAAACACCCAACAAGTGTCATGTGTGCGCTAAAATAAATAAGCGAAAATAGTTGCAAAACTGAAATAGCAGCAAATTAAAGCCTTAAATAGAAAGCAAGAAAAAAAAGTAAATAAAAAGCTTGTTTAAATTTAATTTGTTGTCTAAAAACAATTAAATGTATAAAAATAACAACAAACGACAATGAAAATTAAAGCAAACGCAAAAAAAACCCATAATTAACTTTGAACCGTGGCTAACGGCAAATTGTATTGCACTGTGTCGACTCTACTCTACTCAGCTCAGCTAAGCTCACCTCTCGTCAACTCACCTCAACTCACCGCACAAACTGCGCCAGAGCAAAAAGCCGTTATCGATCGATCGATTAACGTACGAGTGAACAATCAAACACACGTCCGTCATGTCTATGCGGCCCATTTAAGTTTGTTATTCAATAGAGCAAAATGCTGCCGGCTTTTGTAACTCTTATAGTAATGACTGTTACTTTATGCATAGCATTTTTCAGTAGCAATGAAAATTGATGAAATGTCAGTGAAATTTATTAAGAAAAGTGAATACAAAAAAAGGGAAATTTTTAAGTACATGTTAGTCGGCGATACGAAAGCACAAAGAATATGCATGCATTTTCTGAGCTGTCATCTTTTTAATTTTATACCATCTTTCATGTGTTTTTTTCGACGTTCGAGTTCACACGCAAAGTTGATGAAAGGGCGTGGACTTGCCACTACATGTGCTTGGGCAAGGCATAACATTTGGGGCGGTGACTCGAATAGCTCTCATTTTCATTAGTATTTGTTGTTGTTGGTGGTTTGTTATTTTACAATTTGGCAGAGGCAATAAAGCTGAGCAAGTTTTTTTTTGGGTTGTAGATTAAAATGAAACTAACACAAGCCTTGTGTGTGTCTTACAAATGACTAATGACATCATATGTTCTTTTCGAGCACTATTTCCCAAACAGTATAGTATTGATTACGTTTATTCTTCTTATATAAGCCAGACCCTGCAAACAAAAATGTTTACTGGTCAAGAAAAGTCTGAGATAAAGTCGGTGTGACTTGGTACATATCTGTTTATTTTCTTTTATTATTAATTACATGCATGCCATTGACGTCAAGCATGGCTGCAATCATGCCCTGTCAATCTTTGTTTTCCTTACTAATTTCGCTTTTGTTTTGCAATTATTTTGTTTTTTTGTGTTTTATAAGAAAAATTCCTTATAAATTTGAATGTCTCATGCGTATAAAAAATTCTTTATATTATGCTTATTCACAACTTGGAGCGTAACGCTCTATTGTGCTCAACCCCTATCTTGGTTGCGATCGTTCATATAATTGCGCTCATGCTCTTTCGCTTGCTCACCATGCTAGCGAGTATTTTCGGCTTCCTTGTACGCGTCGGACATGTGTTTTTGTTGTTTATATTACTTATACAAGACGTAAAATGTTTTTCTCTGCCGTAATGTTTAAATTGTATATTTTTCAATTTGATTTTCCCTTTATATACTTCATGCAACGTACTTTATTCTTCTGGGCGCAATAGTTTTCCTCGCAGGGGATCATCGCGTGTCGTCTGTGCTCTCACTTGTGCTTTACTGTTCTCCCCCGTCAATATACACAACTATTAAATGCGCCCTCCCTTTGCCCACAACTCAATTCATTATCAACTGTTTGCCATTGTTGCATATTTTCTCTGCTTGAGCGCGCTCTCTCTCTCCCTTACACTCATTGTGGTCTTCTCAGTTGGTCGTCGGCAGTCTTTGGACTTGGCGTCTTTGACTCTCTTGAGTTTTTTTGTTGTTGTTTAGTGATTGCTTTGAGGTCCATGAATGTTTCGCTTAGTACGAGATTCGCGTTTTTAAAGATCGAATCGTTGTTTGTGGAAACTGCGCTCGTGAATATTTTTTCACTATCACATATCGTGCTTCAACACAAATCTGCGTGCTGTGCTGTGTAATAATAATGAATAATAAATATTAAAAAAAAAAAAAACAAAAATGTTTAGTGCAAATATTAATTGTTTAACAAGATTTTTTCATTAACACAAGTTTGAATAGGATATTAAAAAAAACAAAGAAATGCAAAACAAGTTGACAAAACGTATATTAAAACTTAACGATTTGTGTAACACGCATTTTAATGATCGTGATTTTTTTTATATTCGAACTCAATTTCTTTAATTCGAATTTGCTTTCGACTAACTTTTTTTGCATTCGCATAGATTTTTATATGTTTTTTTTTCATAAAATTTTATTATACGAAAATAATTCGTGTCTAAATTTGACCAAATGACTTTGGCGGCAATAAACATGCACATCAATTTTACAATTGCAACAAAAATAAAATAAAAAAAAAAAAATGCAAATAATGAAAATTAATTTGAGCGCATTTTCACAAATGAATTTAAAAGTTTTCGTGTGCAAAAAAAAAGTATAAAATTGTTGCATGCCATGATTTTTCACTTGCTTTGTTCGCAAAATGAATGCGAATATATTTTGTTTGTTGTTGCATACAATAAAGACACACTCTTTGCCGCTCACTCTTTGTCTGTCTGTGTTGCATTGTATTTAAATTGAACAAAATACATGACTGCTGCCATCTTCGTGCATATAAGCGCAGTACTGTTGCTTTTTCACTCAAAGCGAAATTCATGAAATTTGTTAAATTTTCGGCTTTCGTTGCTAAGACTTTTCGTTAATTTGTTATCAGTGAAAATGACTGACTTAGTTGTGTATTTTTTTTCATGTTCGCTTCGTCATTGACCTTACATGGCCGTATGACAAAATGTGATAACTTAATTGATTACCTAAACGTTTAATTCGGCGTTTCAACTGATAATGTTAATAATAATGATGATGTATAATAAGTTGTGTGTTTTTTCGTAAACTATTAAATATTTGATTTGTTCTTCATGGGCATTTGTGCTATAAACAGCTGTGCTATTTTGTTCTGCCCCGTCAAGCATTTAATACAAGTGTAATTAGATTCTGGTAGATTTTTGTTGGTTGGTTGTGCGCTCTTAGCCAACGTGCCGCAGCTGCTTGGCTAACTGAATCGCAAAACATGTTAAAAAAAAAGAAGATTCTTAACGCTTTTCTTTGTAATTTCATAGCAGAAATTTATATAAATTCAATGTTGCTATTTAAATGACTGTGTCGGACATCTTTGCTTTATTGTCTGTCAGTTAAGAACTTTACGCTCTGTTGCTTTTTGGGTGTGTGTGCTGTGTGCTGTATTCTCTATAAGTCTTTCTTTCTTAAAAACATAATTACTCTTCGCTGCTTAAGCTTTGTATTTACCACTTGTATATACTTAGATACACAAAGGTGTGATATATATTTCTGCTTTGGCCAAACTGAAATCTCATATGATTTTTTACCTCTAAGCGCGACCCATTTTCCATGTGCTCTCATTCAATACACTTCATAGTAGTAATTATTCTTTCAAGGCACTCAAAGTCACGTGCAACTTTTATGTAGTACAGTGTATTTGGCAAAGAGTACGAAACAAAAATAATGAGTCGAATAAGTTCAGAGTTCACTGTGACATCGGATAACAGCTGCTGTAGTTGACTATTAATCTGTCAAACTGTCTGTCTGTCTCTCTCACTCAGACTCCCCCGCTTTGCCACAATTTGGTTTTTTTCGTTGTCAAGCTTTTTGCAGATAATTTGCATGTGATTATGTTGTCAAAGGTGTGTGTGTGTAACCAAAGTATGAACAAAAAGTTGGGTTTCTTTAATAAGAATTGTTTTAGATGTTTTTGATTATGCTGGCGGCGCTTCCAGTCATCATTAGTTTTGCTACCTCAGCACATCATTAGAATAATGGAAAGTTCGCATCATTATATCTGCGCAAACAATTTGTTAGCAATTGTAGTCTTGAGACAACAACATACATAAATAGAGTACAACATTAATTGAGAATAAAACAAAAGTAATTTGAGAACACTTTTTTGTTATTATTGTTTTTGTTGTTGTTGTAAGTGATTTAAGCGCAATTACACAAATGAGTTTATTCAACTCTTAATTATTAAAAACAGAAAGAAAGAAAGAAAAAAAAAACATATTGCCTGCGCAGTGCAGCGCATCTGCACATCTTTATATAATTCCTTGCCACACAATTGCCGTACGGTCGGTCAATCGGACTACGAAATCAATTTTCATTTTAAGTTGCTTTTGTTTGTGGTTTTTCTACTTGGACGCCGTCAACATTGTATAGCCGTGAGGAGCAGCAAAGAGAGGAGTGGCGGTGTGTAAAGTTGGCAATTGTGGCTGACCATTGTGCTGTGTTGCTTGTTTGGTTGAATCGCAGCGGCTTTGAGGCTAAAAATATCGTTAGCTAATAATGAAAAAACCTTCGTTTGGGTCTTGAAATGCATTTCACGTTTGTCGTTGTCGTTGTTGTCGTTGTTGTCGTCTTTGTTGTTGTTGTTGAGATTTCCTCAAGCAAGAAATATTGCAAAAAAGTATAGAAAAAAAAAAGGCTTACAAGATTTTTCATAATAGAATTATGCAGGAAATGCACACCACAGCGCTTAGGGTTAGAAAGACAACAACAACAACAATACAAAATCATTATTGTTTTTGCTATTGTCTTTGCAGTGTAGCAAAAAAAGTTGGCAGCACGACTTATGATATGTTGCCGTAAGTTTCAGTTTTCAAACGCTGATGAACTTAGCCTGATAAGCATGACTGCTTTTAAGACAAGTTTGCAGCTCAAAATTCTTAGTAAGCTCATTCTCATTCCCATCCTCGGCGACATCATCATCATCATCGTCATCATCAGCATCCGCAACATCATTATCATTGTGCGCATTAACACAGCTGCAACACTTTTAATTGATGATTTCATTTGGCGTATGTGTCATGCCGCCATATATTATCTCTAATATTTGCAAATTTTCAAAAAATAAGAAAATGAAAATTAAGTCATAAAACAACATGAATCAGTACACAAGAAAGTATAATATATACACTTGAAAAAATATACACAACTGCGGCACTACTCTTGTGCTGATTCGATCGAGTTGAGTATGCTCGGACTAATACAGACAATTGAAGATGTCAAATGGGTTTAAGTGCTGACGCATTGTGCAATAAATTTCGATTAATTTATTCGTGTTTTTTGTTGATTTTCGCAAGAATTTAGTTCGTCAAATCGCCATATTTTGTTTTTGAAAATTAAAAAAAAAATACAATTTTTCGTTTTATTGAAGTTTTTAAATTGTTCACAAAAATTTACTTAATTTGCATGCTGAAAAATTTTGTATATATTGAAATGTTTACCTAACTATTTGATTAATTTTATTGAATTTATTCAATGAACTTGATGAGTTAATTCTTAAGGCTCAGCGCTGGCCGTTTTTGATCCAATCCATCGATACTTTACTTAAAGATACAATTTTCGTAGCCAACTATATGATCCTGACTTGTGATCTTTTATTACAGACTATTTTATATACGTATATGAGTTGTTTGTCGATTATATATTAATCCGATGTATCACTTATCTGGAGACTCCAATAAATCACAATAAAAGATATATAAATACTTATCTATGGTGATTCGCAGGAACTTTACTTGTCCACGCTTTAAATTATTGTTTCAAATGCTTTTTCTTACGTCACAATATTGCGATGGTTAACATTCTTTATAAAAAACATTTCTTGACCGCATTTCAGTAACTGATTATTTTTTCGCATGCGTGCGGCTTTTCATTTCCATTTCATTGGACAAACGCTGCGTTAACTTTCACTATGCAGAAACTTGCTTTGACAACTCCATGCACCATGTTGATGGTAATAATGTCGATGATGAAGTTGATATAGTTGTTGTTGTTGTTGTCTTAACTAACGAACCGCAATGCAGCTCTGGCTGGTCCAGACCATTCATCTTTGACCAATTCAGACGTGTTGTTCGTTAAATGAAGAAAAACATTTTCTGCGGTTTTTCCTTTCATTTCATTTCATTCATTTATTTATTCATTGGTGAAAAAAACTATGAAAAATGTTTAAAATTGTTTGTATAATATTTACGCGCATGCGTTGTTAGAAAGTATACAAAATGATGCTCTTTTGAAAGTGTTGACATTTTTTGTATTTTTTATATAATTTATACATGTAATTACGCATGTCTGTTTACGTCCAAACATTTGGCTTCAATGATGTCTCGTAAATGGCGGCAAATGCATGTTTGTAATATGTTTGTCGTTATTAAGGTGATTTGATAATTTGAGCAGCGATTTGCTGCACCATTTGACAGAAGATTCAAAGAGAAACAGACAGTTTAATGGCATTTTTGTATAAGCGTCGTTGGTAATTGTCATTGATCCAAGCAGACTTCTTCAAATGTGCTTTGAAATAAATTGCTTTTTTTTGTTGCGTTATTATTATTTGTTACATAAGAATATTGTTGTTGTTTTCGTTGTGCCACCTACACTACAGATACAGATATTCGCACATTTGTTTTATACAACATCAACATTATGTGCATAATGCTTTTCTTTTGTAATATGTTTTACTTTTTTGCACATTTGACGCTTCGTTTAATAAAAATTTGCGCTTAATGACATTTACAATTAACAGGAGATATGTTGTGTACATTTAGGCTTTCATGCCTTAACATATTAGTAAATGTAATGATTATGTAAAGTATTCATTAATAAAGAATGCTCCAGAAAAGTTAAGTTTCGGTTTTTCAAAAATGAAACAGAAATATTAGCATTATATACTACTATGTTACAAGAAGCTACAAAACACATAAGGCAATCTAGCGGTCGAATTTTTACTTCGGGCTTACAAAAGTAGAGAAAATGAGAATGCAAAATCTGTCAAGGCAAAAAAAAAAGTTTAGGAACATTCAGCATTATATAAACCTATGTAACAAAGAGCCAGAGAGCACTTGCGACAAGAAACGAAGTTATTTTGGCTTTTTTAATCGTTTGCCAATTTACTTTAAGCATAATTTGTTTATGCTTATTGTAAAATGCTTATTAATAAATATAAATTACAGAAACAAGACAATTGAAAATGTAAAAATACACAAATCAATAATAATAATAAAAAAACCTACAACGATAAAAAAATGTGCCTTTAAAATTGAAGTGAACTACAAAAAGTGTGTCTTCCAATCTAAAATTCAAAAACAAAACAGTGCCACGCATTACTCATCGAACGTGTTGAGCAACAAAAATTATAAATAAATAAATAAATAAAAAAATCAACAAGAAAAGAAAAAGAAAAACTCAACTAACATGACAAGTAGTCAACCAGCAAGTCAGCCCGATAGTATTGACCTGGCCTATGACATGTGGGCGGGTCAATTTGAATTTGTCGGACCGACTGTACAAAATAAAATCAATAATAACAATAATAATAACAACAACAATTATACAATAACGCCAAATAATCTGAAATTCGGCGATAAAAACGCTAGTCATAAATGTTCCAGCGGTAGTTTGGAAGATTTAAATTTAAATTTCAACACGACAGCAACACAAAACTCGCTCACACACAACGTCGGCAGTGCCTACACGCTCGGCGGGGGTGGCGGCGGTGGTCTTGGCGATTATGATTATGATTTCGGCAAACAGCCAATACTCATCGATCAGGAGCCATTTCTTAGCTTAAATCCAGCGGACTTTGATGATATTGTGCCATCAGCAACCAATTCGGAAACAAACTCACTTGTTTTTATTGAAAACAAATTGAGCACGGATACAAATTGTCAGCATAGCATAAATAATAATCAAATTGAATCGAACAACAACAACAATAATAATAATAATAATAATAAAATCTTTAATCTGGAAACGTTAACGAGTAAATTTAGTAATAACAAAACGAATAATAATAATACAAACGGTTTCAAATTGGAGAATTTAAAGAATTTTAAGAACAAACTGCTTTGTGACTTTGAGGCCTTGACAATTGGTAACGGCACTGGCAGTGAGAATAGCAACGCCAATAAAATGAATGGCTTGAGTGCTGAAATATGCGATAATCTTAATGAACAAGTAAGTTTAAGTGCCGTGACTTATTTATAATATGTACATTTGATCGTCATATTTGATTTATGCCTAAGACTGCTTAATAAGCTCAAGTGCTGTTTAAACTATCATTTAAACTCAAACATTATTATAAGCTTGTGTTATGCTATTAATTTTGATACCTTGTTAGCCTTGGGTGAGATTGGATAAGATGGGATAAGTTCTTTCCCATTTATTAATATGTGTTTTTGAAAGATTTAATGAACTGACCTAAAAAACGTAAGATTCTCAAATTCTTCGGTTACTTTATTCTTCAACCTTGGTGTGATCTCTTTTAAAGAGATTAAATGAGATTTTTTGGGATCCTTTCAGACCATTTTTTGTGACTTTTGTGGGAATACATTTTGGTAGATATACAAAAATGTGGGCGAAACTACCGAGTTCATATAAACAGACTTCAAGCTGCTTTTGAATAATTTATAATGTACAATTGCATTTAATCGACGAAAATTGCACTTGTTAAATTCATGACTTGTATGCCACTTCTATGCCACCGT
>JBAMBP010001708.1:0-23691 GCA_037044515.1 Phortica magna
TGAAGGAAGCTTTTGCTCATTATTCGATCCCTTATATATCATATTATTATATAATATTATATTTATTTTATATTAATTGTATATTTATTAATATAATTTATATTAATATGTATTATTTATTTAAATGTTTATTTGTATTGATGTAAATACTCTTTTAGCGTTCAATTGTTTGTTTTTGTATATGTTCCTAATTCACCCATGTGTAAAACTCGCTATTTATGGAAAACAAATTCTAAGTAAAAACAGTCGAGGCTACTGTGAAAAACTAACTAAACTCGTAAAAATGCTTTGTGGTTGCCATTTTTTATTGTTCATATAAAGTACACACAAACACTCACACATACTCACACACACGCAGATAGACATATGTATGCTTACAATCAGTGTCGCAATCAACTTAACGGAGTTTGCCAACGAAACACTTTAACATTTTTTTATACTCTTGCAAAAAGAGTATATTAACTTTGTCATGAAGTTTGCAACGCAGTGAAGGAGACATTTCCGACTATATAAAGTATATATATTCTTGATCAGCACGACGAGACGAGTTCAAATAACGATGTCCGTCTGTCCGTCTGTCCGTCTGTCTGTCTGTCTGTTTCAATGCGATTTGCGGCTAGAGTTTTAAAGTTAGCAAAAAAATTTAAACGCAGAAAATTTTCTTCTCCTTGCAGGTATTTGGTATGTAAAATTCAGTTTGATCGGTTGACTATAGCATATAGCTCCCATAGGAACGATCGTTCAAAAATGATGTTTTTGCTTAAAAAAACATTTATTTTAGAAGTTATCGACTCAATATTTTGCACAAAAACTTTTTTGACATCAACAAAGATACCGTGCAAAAATGGTCAAGATCGGGCTACTATAGCATATAGCTCCCATAGGAACGATCGGTTAAAAATACAGTTTTTGTTAGAAAAACTTTTTTGTTCTTGAATATAAGCAAATCAAACTTTGCTACTACGTGTTTTTATTAATGCCTGATAAAATTCCAGAATTTTATAAAAATAGGACATAAGGGCGTGGTACCACCCATACAAGTAAAAACTTAAAAATGAGACTTCTTTGTAAACAGACGAGATACAAGATTGAAAAATGTAGTGAAGTTTGACTACATTGCCTTCTTAAAGACAAATTAGAAAATGAGCGTGGCTACGTATATGATTCTTATTGGAAAATTAAAAAAGGATTTTCTAATAAGAATAATTGTGAAAACGTTTGCAAGAGTATATAAGTTTCGGCATAGCCGAAAATAGCTCCCTTACTGGTTTTTTTCTCATTTTATTTTTTGTTTCGTATTTAGTTAAACAAGCTTCTTAGCATGTCAGACAAATTGTATTTATTAAGGCAAATGTTCTATGTCTTTTTTTTTTCTAACAAAACAAACAATAATGCGTTAAGTTTCACTTATGACGGGCGACAATGACATGTGCCAAACGTATGCATTGCTCACGTATCATATAACCCTTCTTGGTCACGTCAAGCACTGTATTGGCCGGCACGTCTGGCCTGATGGCCTCACCGGCCAATTGATGACGCGTGTGATCGAATTGTTGCTCCTTAGCAGCGATTTCGATGACATCATGACGTTGGAAGAGCGCCTGTAGCATTGTTCTTAGCTCAAGTACATTGGCATTTAATTGACCCAGCTGTTCATCAGTATCGGTTACATGTTCATTGGCCGTGGCCTGTTCCAAGCCATCGGCTATTTCGAGCAACTCGTGTATGATCTGCTTACTGGCCGTTGCCTTCGCTTCGGCAATTTGTGCGGTCAATTGTTTTTTAGCTGCGCTAAATGTGCCAACCAATTGATAATACTCATCCATATGCTTCTTATACTTTAAACGATCTTCTTCCATATCCTTGGTTAGACGTACCACCATATCGGCTAGCGTATTTACATCGTTGCATTCCTTGAGCAACGTATCCAAGCGTACCTGACGATCGAATATGCCTTTTGATTGCGGTTCGCCCAAGTCGATTTTAAGTCTCTTCTGTACGGCCGGACGATTATTCTGCATCTTGATAATGTCCTCTTGGTGACGTTGCATACGTTCACTGCGCTGTTGTGCATCACGTTCCTTTTGCCGCCTCAATTGCTCTTGCACTTGACGCATCTGCTCGTCCAACTTGTCGCGTACTTCTTGTGCGGCATCCTCAGCGACCGCAATCGATTTAGATTGACTGACACTATTGGCATTTTTGGGAATGATCAAGGACTCTGTAAGAGCCGGGATTGTGGCATTAACATTATTTGCATCAACCATGCCTGCCACTGCGACTGTTGTACGTTCACCATCCTCACTCATTGTGGTCACAGGCACTTTCTCCACCGGCCCATTGACTTCTTCTTCTTCCTCGTGCTTCTTGAGCTCGCTAAGTTTTTGCTCCTTCTCACGCTCTACTTTGGTCTGCGCAATCTTGGCAAGATTGAAGGTATGCGTAACGCGCAAGTGAACCGTTCGCGCGTCCATGGTGCCACCGGTAACGACTTTTTCAACGGTCTGCAGCTCCCAAGGTATTGAGATGCGACTCAACAGTAATGGCAACAAACCCGTGCGTTTATTCATTGCAGTTAACATAAAGTGAATGTTCAAATTTTACAAACAATTTATGGCAAAATAAAAAAATATACTTTTACGAATTGTACTGTTTTTTATATGAACAGCAAAATGAAAAACCGACAGTTGTTTAACAATTTTTTCCAATGCCTACTTTTCGTCGTTGCTACCGGTAAGTACAATGGGCAAAGTCAACCAAGTAAAGTGCTTGCGCGAACTTAAGATAGACTAAAAACTAAATACACTTGATGACCAAAACCAGTAACTTCCTTATCTCTGGCACCCAATGATGTTTAAAAATGAAAATTGGTATAGAAGGTGTATAGATAAAGAGGAATAAGATTCCAAAATTAGTTTTGTAACTTCAGCAATTTCATTACGCTCGCCCATTGTACTTAAGTGTGAAAATCAATTTCTACATAACTCAGTAGGCTTTGAAACATGATTTTTTAGCTGCCAATAGTTTCATAATGAAAAGTTCAGTCAGAGTTAGGCAGTCGTCTGCTTAACACATCGTGGTCTTTTAACTTAAGTTTATATTAAATTCGAAAAAAAATATTCGGCTTCGTTTTTCATTTGTTTTATAAAAAAGAATTATTTTGGTGTTTAACAATTCAATTGTTTTTTTTTTTTATTTCCTCTCTATTTAATAACTTGTGGTTTTGTGCTTCATAATATCTTGAATTTTTTTTTCATTTGTGATTTGAAAATCCAGCGGTTTCTATATTTTCCTTCTCAATTTTTTTTTATATATATCGGAGTCAGCAACACTGCCATAGCCACTACTAGAAATAGGACTTGTCGGTTTATTGGTACTAAGTGTAGTACGAATACTTAAAATTTATTATTATTATTTTTCTTATTTACTTAAGTTTATTGCAATCAAGAGGGTAGTACAAAAATAAATAATTTTTTAATATTTTTTTTTTCATTTGTGACTTGAAAAACCAAGGGATTCCGAAAATAGAACAAAATCGACGTAAAGTTGTTTCAATATTTTGCTTCTCTCTTTTTTTTTTGAATATGTTTTTTTTTAAGATTTCCAAAGTTTTTTTTATCTTGTGATTCAACGAATGATTCTTTCATCTTAAGCTTTTTTGTGTAATATTATAAATTTCTATTTATTTCTATCGATCATATCTTGGTTGCTTAAGGTTTCGCTTTTTTATTTTTGGGTAGTGCATAAGGAATTTGATAGATAGAATTTGTCTTTCAGTCTGAAGTTTGGCTTAAAAAAGTTTACGTCCACCACGTCTCTGACCACACATGGCTGTGAGTAGGGGCATAGCTTGCATAAAGCAAATAAATTTCCCCCAACGGGTCAGAGAGTGATAAGACAATGATACTTTAGATTTATATTATTTTTACATGGTTACCATACGATAATCATACGATAATCAGACAGGACTACGAAGGCAGAAAAGTAAAGAAAGGAATATATAGACAGGAAGATGAAGGCAGAAAGATGATGGCAGAAAGATGATGGCAGAAATATGATGGCTGGAAGATGAAGGCATGATGATGAAGGCTAGAAGAAGAAGGCTGGAAGATGAAGGCTGGAAGATGAAGGCTAGATGATGAAGGCTAGATGATGAAGGCTAGATGATGAAGGCTGGAAGATGAAGGCTGGAAGATGAAGGCTGGAAGATGAAGGCTGGAAGATGAAGGCTAGATGATGAAGGCTAGATGACGAAGGCTGGAAGATGAAGGCTGGAAGGTGATGGCAGGAAAATGAAGGCAGGAATATGATGACGGGAATATGAAGACAGGAATATAAGGACAGGAATATGAAGGCAGGAATATGAAGGCAACAATATGAAGACATGAATACAGAGACAGTAAGGTGACAGCATGATGATGAAGGCTGAAGTCTGAAGGCGGTAGTCTGAAGGCGGAAGGCGGAAGTCTGAAGACAGGAATATGAAGGCAAGAAGACTGCCACCACTCCTGACGCAGTGAAAATTCGTTCAGCAGTTCTACTGGGTATGGCCAATTTATTAGGGCAGAACTTTGGTGTGGTCAAATTCTTAGCAGCGATGGTATTGTAGAATGTTGTTGTTCCAATGGAGGCACATTATGTCCAAGAGAACTAATTTCCATTATTATATTTACAGGAATGAATTGGTATGGACCTCTTATGACCACACTGTAGGCACGATGCTCTTTCAATTGATATGTATGAGATGGTGTCAATATAACTAACAATGGAGTGATGGAAATATGAAGTATAGTCATTAATTTGACCAAGACTAGACATAATGTCAGGGGTATTTATAATTGAGCAAATGTGCTTGGGTAAAAATGGACCATCAACGGCACATTTCATTACTGCATCAGAGATATGCAGATCAATTAAAGAAAGTACTTCTTCTTCAGCAGTTTTCTCTTCGTTATCGGAATTGGAGGATAACGCTGGTAACCGATTTGCCATATAAATAAAAGGAAAGCTTACAATGGAGAATTGAGGTCCTTGAACGGAGATTTCTACACACTTTATCAAGCGTAGAGAATTTGTGTTTTGAATTGGTAATGGCAGGACTAACCACGTTAACAGCTTTTTGATGATTCAGTGGTGATGTTGAAGGAAGCTTTTGCTCATTATTCGATCCCTTATATATCATATTATTATATAATATTATATTTATTTTATATTAATTGTATATTTATTAATATAATTTATATTTATATATATTAATTGTATATAAATTAATATAATTTATATTAATATGTATTATTTATTTAAATGTTTATTTGTATTGATGTAAATACTCTTTTAGCGTTCAATTGTTTGTTTTTGTATATGTTCCTAATTCACCCATGTGTAAAACTCGCTATTTATGGAAAACAAATTCTAAGTAAAAACAGTCGAGGCTACTGTGAAAAACTAACTAAACTCGTAAAAATGCTTTGTGGTTGCCATTTTTTATTGTTCATATAAAGTACAAACAAACACTCACACATACTCACACACACGCAGATAGACATATGTATGCTTACAATCAGTGTCGCAATCAACTTAACGGAGTTTGCCAACGAAACACTTTAACAATTTTTTTTTTTCTCATTTTATTTTTTGTTTCGTATTTAGTTAAACAAGTTTCTTAGCATGTCCGCTTGAGTGTCTTTTCGTATGCCTCGTTCAAAAGAAAGAACAAAACAGAAAGTCACCAAACTCGAATATCGTTTGTCACACATTGAGCGTTTACCCAGCAGCAACATCATCAACAGCAAAGACAGTAACAACTATAACAAGACAAAGCACGAAGAGGTCAAAGACAAAAAGAAAATAACAAAGTGTTTATAACACTTAAATACATGTTGTCTCTTTCACTCTCTCGCTCTTGACTTCAGCACTCTCGAACTTTTCGTGTCAAAGTGCAGAAAGTTACGTGCTGGAAAATAAAAAGCTTTTGCTTAATTGTGGCAATAAACCAAGTTAAAATGTATTTTTATTTACTTAAAAGAAAATAAATTAATAAAAAATAAAAGGAAATAAAAAGTAAAATGACATCAACCAACATTGATTGTGTACTCTTTCAACGAAATGGTTGTTCAATGTTTCTAAATAATTTATATGTATGTTATACATAATATTTGAAATTCAGTTTAAATTTGGGCGCATGAACCTTTGAATTATATATACCACTATTGTGTAAAAAAGATCTGTCCAAATAAGGCTTCTGCAAGCAAAAACTTTTGTTTTTGAATTACTAACACAATATCTTACACAAAAGCTTCCTGAACCTAATTAGAGCTAGTGTGCAATAGTAATAAATATTGGATGACCTTAGCATACAGGTCCCCAAGAAATGTTCGGTCAAAAATAAGGTGTTTGTAAGAAAGATATTTTCGTTCTTAAATATAAACAGACGAAAATTTGCATTTAAGTGTTTTCATTACTTCTTGTCTATCTTCCAAACTTTTATAAGAATCGGACATAAGAGACTACCTTAAATTCTCTAATCTGTATGAAATATTGGTTTTTATACTTTATATACATAATTGTCATTGTGAAAAAAAAATAATTAGCATATTCGTTGATTGTCTTCGCTAAAGAACTTAAATGTTGAAAATTGCTGCCGCAAAAAAAAACATTAATGAAAAAATTCCTGGTCGCGTCAAGTGCTTAAATAGATTTTCAATTAGATTATGTAATTCATCAACACACGCCAATGTTAACGCCCTAAGCCACAATTAACAATAACAACAAAACAAAAAAAATTCGGAATCATCTTTTTTTTTTGTTGAACGCATTAATTGTTTCAATATCATTGAAAAAATACAAAAAGAAAACCAACAGCAAAGTCAATTTTCACTTTGTGTTCATTAATTTTCCGAGGCGCAACAATTAGCCATGAAACTTTGTCTCGACATCAACGTCAGACGAACCGGAAAAAATGCCACCACCCTCGCAAGCGCTAACGACGCTGATGCGACAACGATGACGACCACGATGTTTGATGGGTGTGAGCACCGCACCCACAATTGTTGCCTTTCCACTGCTCGACAATGTCGTAGCTGTAAACGTGACGTTACTAATTAAGTTGACGCGCTTCGTTCATGACCCACGGCCGCATTATATATATATACATATGTATCTTCAAAACCGACAACAACACATTGCTTGTGAGCGCCGTTTGATGGTCTCTTCAAGCACGATTTGCAATACTTTGCGTGGTGATTGTATCAATAAATAAGTATGTATGTATATAAATACTCTTACATGGTTTGAAAACTTAAACCTCTAATATCGAAGACTCTTTTAACAAGCTTGACGCAAGTACATATTGCATCTTTTGGCTTGGTTTGGTTGATTTTTATTTTGGTTGGTTATTTATTAAAAAAAAAATTTCACCTCTGAAAAATGAATTCATAAAAATAATTATCAATTCAAGTTCTTTAATCTCTGTTGCGCATTTTCCAAAATTTGTCAAGCATTTTTTTTCTTGTGTCTTAAAAAACATAGAATTCTTCAAGTTATTTAAAAAAATTTCGGACTTATAAAAAAATAAAAAACGATCAATTTACTTTGGCAATGATTTATTTTTTTGTTATTAAAAACATTTCTTTAACGTTTCTCTCTCGGAATTCCAAAGAGCGAAAACTTTTCATAATCTCAATCGTTTTCCCTTATTTTTTTATTGCTTTGGTCAATGTTATAATCTTTATTTATTTTAAATATTTATAATGTGAATAAGTTTTGATTAGAACTTCAAGCTTCTCACGCGCTCCGGCGAAAATTTTCTAAGAATATAATTAGAAATTATTTTAAATTGTATCAATTTATCCATTTCATATATATTATTTTACTATTCAAGACTCCCAACTCTATCGATCTCCTGCTGCAACAATAGTTGCCTGTGTATTCAATGCAGTGATCAACTTATTTTTTTTATATTTCAAGATATTTAATAGACCATCTAAAACTTTGAAACTCCAACTTACGTTTTTTTAATCAACAAAAAATTGCTTAGAATTGTTTTCATTCCTTCGACTAATTGTTTTCAATTTATCTAACCTATCTGAATTTATTATGTAACTCATTATCCATAAATGATTACTGCTGTTGTTGCTTTTGTATTTCTAATAAAATGTTTTTGTTTTTATTTCAAATTAAAAGAAGTACGTAAAAACGATATATTTGGGCAGTATCGGTTACATTCCGACAGAAATATTTCTTTGTTATTAAAAACATTTCTTTAACGTTTCATTCTATCTCACCAAAGACTCTCGGAAGTCCGAAAGCAAAAATGTTTCTTAATCTCAATCGTTTTCCCTTTTTTATTGCTTTGGTCCATGATATAATCTTGATTTATTTTAAATATCTCTAATATCAATACTTTTCATTAGAGCTTCAGCTTCTCACGCGCTCCGGCGAAAATATTTTCTAAGAATATAATTGAGACAATTTCATATATACATAAAATATATTTTAACATTTTCTATTCTTCATCTTGTCGCAATTGATTTTACTTTTGATTTCGTAGTCATTTTGATTGATTTAATAATTATTTTTTTTAATTTTTGTATTTCTTAAATTTATTTTTATTAATTTTGGTTTATGCCTTTCTACCAAAATTTGAACTCTTAAAGATTTTGTAACTTTTAAAAACTCCCAACACTATCGATCTCCTGCTGCAACAATAGTTGCCTGTGTATTCAATGCAGTGATCAACTTATTTTTTTTGCATTTCAAGATATTTAATATACCATCTAAAACTTTGAAACTCCAACTTAAGTTTTTTTAATCAACAAAAAATTGCTTAGAATTGTTTTCATTCCTTCGACTTATTGTTTTTAATTTATCTAACCTATCTGAATTTATTATGTAACTCATTATCTATAAATTGTTACTGCTGTTGTTGCTTTTGTATTTCTAATAAAATGTTTTTGTTTTTATTTCAAATTAAAAGAAGTACGCAAAAATCGATATATAATCTTTTTTTTTTAAATATTTATAATTTATAATGTGAATAATGTATTGATTAGAACTTCAAGCTTCTCACGCGCTCCGGCGAAAAGATTTTCTAAGAATATAATTGAGACAATTTTATACATATATAAAATATATTTTAACATTTTCTATTCTTCATCTTGTCGCAATTGATTTTACTTTTGATTTCGTAGTCATTTTGATTGATTTAATAATTATTTTTTTTAATTTTTGCATTTCTTAAATTTATTTTTATTAATTTTGGTTTATGCCTTTCTACCAAAATTTGGACTCTTAAAGATTTTGTAACTTTTAAAAACTCCCAACACTATCGATCTCCTGCTGCAACATTAGTTGCCTGTGTATTCAATGCAGTGATCAACTTATTTTTTTTACATTTCAAGATATTTAATAGACCATCTAGAACTTTGAAACTCCAACTTACGTGAAAAATTTCAATATTTTTTTTACTATTCAAGACTCCCAACTCTATCGATCTCCTGCTGCAACAATAGTTGCCTGTGTATTCAATGCAGTGATCAACTTATTCTTTTTGCATTTCAAGATATTTAATATACCATCTAAAACTTTGAAACTCCAACTTAAGTTTTTTTAATCAACACAAAAATTGCTTAGAATTGTTTTCATTCCTTCGACTTATTGTTTTTAATTTATCTAACCTATCTGAATTTATTATGTAACTCATTATCTATAAATGATTACTGCTGTTGTTGCTTTTGTATTTCTAATAAAATGTTTTTGTTTTTATTTCAAATTAAAAGAAGTACGCAAAAACGATATATTTGGGCAATCTCGGTTACATTCCGACAGAAATATTTCTTTGTTATTAAAAACATTTCTTTAACGTTTCATTCTATCTCACCAAAGACTCTCGGAAGTCCGAAGAGCAAAAATGTTTCTTAATCCCAATCGTTTTCCCTTTTTTATTGCTTTGGTCCATGATATAATCTTGATTTATTTTAAATATCTCTAATATCAATACGTTTCATTAGAGCTTCAAGCTTCTCACGCGCTCCGGCGAAAAGATTTTCTAAGAATATAATTGAGACAATTTCATATATATATAAAATATATTTTAACATTTTCTATTCCTCTTGTCGCAATTGATTTTACTTTTGATTTCGTAGTCATTTTGATTGATTTAATAATAATTTTTTTAATTTTTGTATTTCTTAAATTTATTTTTATTAATTTTGGTTTATGCCTTTCTACCAAAATTTGAACTCTTAAAGATTTTGTAACTTTTAAAAACTCCCAACACTATCGATCTCCTGCTGCAACATTAGTTGCCTGTGTATTCAATGCAGTGATCAACTTATTTTTTTTACATTTCAAGATATTTAATAGACCATCTACAACTTTGAAACTCCAACTTACGTGAAAAATTTCAATATTTTTTTTACTATTCAAGACTCCCAACTCTATCGATCTCCTGCTGCAACAATAGTTGCCTGTGTATTCAATGCAGTGATCAACTTATTTTTTTTGCATTTCAAGATATTTAATATACCATCTAAAACTTCGAAACTCCAACTTACGTTTTTTTAATCAACAAAAAATTGCTTAGAATTTTTTTCATTTCTTCGATTTATTGTTTTTAATTTATCTAACCTATCTGAATTTATTATGTAACTCATTATCTATAAATGATTACTGCTGTTGTTGCTTTTGTATTTCTAATAAAATGTTTTTGTTTTTATTTCAAATTAAAAGAAGTACGCAAAAATCGATATATAATCTTTTTTTTTTAAATATTTATAATTTATAATGTGAATAATGTATTGATTAGAACTTCAAGCTTCTCACGCGCTCCGGCGAAAAGATTTTCTAAGAATATAATTGAGACAATTTTATACATATATAAAATATATTTTAACATTTTCTATTCTTCATCTTGTCGCAATTGATTTTACTTTTGATTTCGTAGTCATTTTGATTGATTTAATAATTATTTTTTTTAATTTTTGCATTTCTTAAATTTATTTTTACTAATTTTGGTTTATGCCTTTCTACCAAAATTTGAACTCTTAAAGATTTTGTAACTTTTGAAAACTCCCAACACTATCGATCTCCTGCTGCAACAATAGTTGCCTGTGTATTCAATGCAGTGATCAACTTATTTTTTTTGCATTTCAAGATATTTAATATACCATCTAAAACTTTGAAACTCCAACTTAAGTTTTTTTAATCAACAAAAAATTGCTTAGAATTGTTTTCATTCCTTCGACTTATTGTTTTTAATTTATCTAACCTATCTGAATTTATTATGTAACCATGATATAATCTTGATTTATTTTAAATATCTCTAATATCAATACGTTTCATTAGAGCTTCAAGCTTCTCACGCGCTCCGGCGAAAAGATTTTCTAAGAATATAATTGAGACAATTTCATATATACATAAAATATATTTTAACATTTTCTATTCTTCATCTTGTCGCAATTGATTTTACTTTTGATTTCGTAGTCATTTTGATTGATTTAATAATTATTTTTTTAATTTTTGTATTTCTTAAATTTATTTTTATTAATTTTGGTTTATGCCTTTCTACCAAAATTTGAACTCTTAAAGATTTTGTAACTTTTGAAAACTCCCAACACTATCGATCTCCTGCTGCAACAACAGTTGCCTGTGTATTCAATGCAGTGATCAACTTATTTTTTTTGCATTTCAAGATATTTAATATACCATCTAAAACTTTGAAACTCCAACTTAAGTTTTTTTAATCAACAAAAAATTGCTTAGAATTGTTTTCATTCCTTCGACTTATTGTTTTTAATTTATCTAACCTATCTGAATTTATTATGTAACCATGATATAATCTTGATTTATTTTAAATATCTCTAATATCAATACGTTTCATTAGAGCTTCAAGCTTCTCACGCGCTCCGGCGAAAAGATTTTCTAAGAATATAATTGAGACAATTTCATATATACATAAAATATATTTTAACATTTTCTATTCTTCATCTTGTCGCAATTGATTTTACTTTTGATTTCGTAGTCATTTTGATTGATTTAATAATTATTTTTTTAATTTTTGTATTTCTTAAATTTATTTTTATTAATTTTGGTTTATGCCTTTCTACCAAAATTTGAACTCTTAAAGATTTTGTAACTTTTGAAAACTCCCAACACTATCGATCTCCTGCTGCAACAACAGTTGCCTGTGTATTCAATGCAGTGATCAACTTATTTTTTTTGCATTTCAAGATATTTAATATACCATCTAAAACTTTGAAACTCCAACTTAAGTTTTTTTAATCAACACAAAAATTGCTTAGAATTGTTTTCATTCCTTCGACTTATTGTTTTTAATTTATCTAACCTATCTGAATTTATTATGTAACCATGATATAATCTTGATTTATTTTAAATATCTCTAATATCAATACTTTTCATTAGAGCTTCAAGCTTCTCACGCGCTCCGGCGAAAAAATTTTCTAAGAATATAATTGAGACAATTTCATATATACATAAAATATATTTTAACATTTTCTATTCTTCATCTTGTCGCAATTGATTTTACTTTTGATTTCGTAGTCATTTTGATTGATTTAATAATTATTTTTTTAATTTTTGTATTTCTTAAATTTATTTTTATTAATTTTGGTTTATGCCTTTCTACCAAAATTTGAACTCTTAAAGATTTTGTAACTTTTGAAAACTCCCAACACTATCGATCTCCTGCTGCAACAACAGTTGCCTGTGTATTCAATGCAGTGATCAACTTATTTTTTTTGCATTTCAAGATATTTAATATACCATCTAAAACTTTGAAACTCCAACTTAAGTTTTTTTAATCAACGAAAAAATTGCTTAGAATTGTTTTCATTCCTTCGACTTATTGTTTTTAATTTATCTAACCTATCTGAATTTATTATGTAACCATGATATAATCTTGATTTATTTTAAATATCTCTAATATCAATACGTTTCATTAGAGCTTCAAGCTTCTCACGCGCTCCGGCGAAAAGATTTTCTAAGAATATAATTGAGACAATTTCATATATACATAAAATATATTTTAACATTTTCTATTCTTCATCTTGTCGCAATTGATTTTACTTTTGATTTCGTAGTCATTTTGATTGATTTAATAATTATTTTTTTAATTTTTGTATTTCTTAAATTTATTTTTATTAATTTTGGTTTATGCCTTTCTACCAAAATTTGAACTCTTAAAGATTTTGTAACTTTTGAAAACTCCCAACACTATCGATCTCCTGCTGCAACAACAGTTGCCTGTGTATTCAATGCAGTGATCAACTTATTTTTTTTGCATTTCAAGATATTTAATATACCATCTAAAACTTTGAAACTCCAACTTAAGTTTTTTTAATCAACAAAAAATTGCTTAGAATTGTTTTCAATCCTTCGACTTATTGTTTTAAATTTGTCTAACCTATCTGAATTTATTATGTAACCATGATATAATCTTGATTTATTTTAAATATCTCTAATATCAATACTTTTCATTAGAGCTTCAAGCTTCTCACGCGCTCCGGCGAAAAGATTTTCTAAGAATATAATTGAGACAATTTCATATATACATAAAATATATTTTAACATTTTCTATTCTTCATCTTGTCGCAATTGATTTTACTTTTGATTTCGTAGTCATTTTGATTGATTTAATAATTATTTTTTTTAATTTTTGCATTTCTTAAATTTATTTTTATTAATTTTGGTTTATGCCTTTCTACCAAAATTTGAACTCTTACAGATTTTGTAACTTTTAAAAACTCCCAACACTATCGATCTCCTGCTGCAACAACAGTTGCCTGTGTATTCAATGCAGTGATCAACTTATTTTTTTTACATTTCAAGATATTTAATAGACCATCTAGAACTTTGAAACTCCAACTTACGTGAAAAATTTCAATATTTTTTTTACTATTCAAGACTCCCAACTCTATCGATCTCCTGCTGCAACAATAGTTGCCTGTGTATTCAATGCAGTGATCAACTTATTTTTTTTGCATTTCAAGATATTTAATATACCATCTAAAACTTCGAAACTCCAACTTACGTTTTTTTAATCAACACAAAAATTGCTTAGAATTGTTTTCATTCCTTCGACTTATTGTTTTTAATTTATCTAACCTATCTGAATTTATTATGTAACCATTATATAGTCTTGATTTATTTTAAATATCTCTAATATCAATACTTTTCATTAGAGCTTCAAGCTTCTCACGCGCTCCGGCGAAAAAATTTTCTAAGAATATAATTGAGACAATTTCATATATACATAAAATATATTTTAACATTTTCTATTCTTCATCTTGTCGCAATTGATTTTACTTTTGATTTCGTAGTCATTTTGATTGATTTAATAATTATTTTTTTAATTTTTGTATTTCTTAAATTTATTTTTATTAATTTTGGTTTATGCCTTTCTACCAAAATTTGAACTCTTAAAGATTTTGTAACTTTTGAAAACTCCCAACACTATCGATCTCCTGCTGCAACAACAGTTGCCTGTGTATTCAATGCAGTGATCAACTTATTTTTTTTGCATTTCAAGATATTTAATATACCATCTAAAACTTTGAAACTCCAACTTAAGTTTTTTTAATCAACAAAAAATTGCTTAGAATTGTTTTCATTCCTTCGACTTATTGTTTTTAATTTATCTAACCTATCTGAATTTATTATGTAACCATGATATAATCTTGATTTATTTTAAATATCTCTAATATCAATACGTTTCATTAGAGCTTCAAGCTTCTCACGCGCTCCGGCGAAAAGATTTTCTAAGAATATAATTGAGACAATTTCATATATACATAAAATATATTTTAACATTTTCTATTCTTCATCTTGTCGCAATTGATTTTACTTTTGATTTCGTAGTCATTTTGATTGATTTAATAATTATTTTTTTAATTTTTGTATTTCTTAAATTTATTTTTATTAATTTTGGTTTATGCCTTTCTACCAAAATTTGAACTCTTAAAGATTTTGTAACTTTTGAAAACTCCCAACACTATCGATCTCCTGCTGCAACAACAGTTGCCTGTGTATTCAATGCAGTGATCAACTTATTTTTTTTGCATTTCAAGATATTTAATATACCATCTAAAACTTTGAAACTCCAACTTAAGTTTTTTTAATCAACAAAAAATTGCTTAGAATTGTTTTCATTCCTTCGACTTATTGTTTTTAATTTATCTAACCTATCTGAATTTATTATGTAACCATGATATAATCTTGATTTATTTTAAATATATCTAATATCAATACGTTTCATTAGAGCTTCAAGCTTCTCACGCGCTCCGGCGAAAAGATTTTCTAAGAATATAATTGAGACAATTTCATATATACATAAAATATATTTTAACATTTTCTATTCTTCATCTTGTCGCAATTGATTTTACTTTTGATTTCGTAGTCATTTTGATTGATTTAATAATTATTTTTTTAATTTTTGTATTTCTTAAATTTATTTTTATTAATTTTGGTTTATGCCTTTCTACCAAAATTTGAACTCTTAAAGATTTTGTAACTTTTGAAAACTCCCAACACTATCGATCTCCTGCTGCAACAACAGTTGCCTGTGTATTCAATGCAGTGATCAACTTATTTTTTTTGCATTTCAAGATATTTAATATACCATCTAAAACTTTGAAACTCCAACTTAAGTTTTTTTAATCAACAAAAAATTGCTTAGAATTGTTTTCATTCCTTCGACTTATTGTTTTTAATTTATCTAACCTATCTGAATTTATTATGTAACCATGATATAATCTTGATTTATTTTAAATATCTCTAATATCAATACGTTTCATTAGAGCTTCAAGCTTCTCACGCGCTCCGGCGAAAAGATTTTCTAAGAATATAATTGAGACAATTTCATATATACATAAAATATATTTTAACATTTTCTATTCTTCATCTTGTCGCAATTGATTTTACTTTTGATTTCGTAGTCATTTTGATTGATTTAATAATTATTTTTTTAATTTTTGTATTTCTTAAATTTATTTTTATTAATTTTGGTTTATGCCTTTCTACCAAAATTTGAACTCTTAAAGATTTTGTAACTTTTGAAAACTCCCAACACTATCGATCTCCTGCTGCAACAACAGTTGCCTGTGTATTCAATGCAGTGATCAACTTATTTTTTTTGCATTTCAAGATATTTAATATACCATCTAAAACTTTGAAACTCCAACTTAAGTTTTTTTAATCAACACAAAAATTGCTTAGAATTGTTTTCATTCCTTCGACTTATTGTTTTTAATTTATCTAACCTATCTGAATTTATTATGTAACCATGATATAATCTTGATTTATTTTAAATATCTCTAATATCAATACTTTTCATTAGAGCTTCAAGCTTCTCACGCGCTCCGGCGAAAAAATTTTCTAAGAATATAATTGAGACAATTTCATATATACATAAAATATATTTTAACATTTTCTATTCTTCATCTTGTCGCAATTGATTTTACTTTTGATTTCGTAGTCATTTTGATTGATTTAATAATTATTTTTTTTAATTTTTGCATTTCTTAAATTTATTTTTATTAATTTTGGTTTATGCCTTTCTACCAAAATTTGAACTCTTAAAGATTTTGTAACTTTTAAAAACTCCCAACACTATCGATCTCCTGCTGCAACAATAGTTGCCTGTGTATTCAATGCAGTGATCAACTTATTTTTTTTACATTTCAAGATATTTAATAGACCATCTAGAACTTTGAAACTCCAACTTACGTGAAAAATTTCAATATTTTTTTTACTATTCAAGACTCCCAACTCTATCGATCTCCTGCTGCAACAATAGTTGCCTGTGTATTCAATGCAGTGATCAACTTATTTTTTTTGCATTTCAAGATATTTAATATACCATCTAAAACTTTGAAACTCCAACTTAAGTTTTTTTAATCAACACAAAAATTGCTTAGAATTGTTTTCATTCCTTCGACTTATTGTTTTTAATTTATCTAACCTATCTGAATTTATTATGTAACTCATTATCTATAAATGATTACTGCTGTTGTTGCTTTTGTATTTCTAATAAAATGTTTTTGTTTTTATTTCAAATTAAAAGAAGTACGCAAAAACGATATATTTGGGCAATCTCGGTTACATTCCGACAGAAATATTTCTTTGTTATTAAAAACATTTCTTTTACGTTTCATTCTATCTCACCAAAGACTCTCGGAAGTCCGAAGAGCAAAAATGTTTCTTAATCTCAATCGTTTTCCCTTTTTTATTGCTTTGGTCCATGATATAATCTTGATTTATTTTAAATATCTCTAATATCAATAAGTTTTCATTAGAGCTTCAAGCTTCTCACGCGCTCCAGCGAAAAGATTTTCTAAGAATATAATTAGAAACTATTTTAAATTGTATCAATTCATCCATTTCAACAATATCGATCAATATATTATTTTACTATTCAAGACTCCCAACACTATCGATCTCCTGCTGCAACATTAGCTGCCTGTGTATTCAATGCAGTGATCAACTTATTTTTTTTACATTTCAAGATATTTAATAGACCATCTAAAACTTCGAAATTCCTACTTACGTGTTTCGTAATCAATACAAAAATTGTTTAGAATTGTTTTCATTCCTTCGATTTATTGTTTTTAATTTATTTTATGTTTAACCTATCTGAATTTATTATGTAACTCATTATCTATAAATGATTACTGCTGTTGTTGCTTTTGTATTTGTAATAAAATGTTTTTGTTTTTATTTCAAATTAAAAGAAGTACGCAAAAAACGATATATAATCTTTTTTTTTTTTTAAATATTTATAATTTATAATGTGAATAATGTATTGATTAGAACTTCAAGCTTCTCACGCGCACCGGCGAAAAGATTTTCTAAGAATATAATTGAGACAATTTTATATATATATAAAAAATATTTTAACATTTTCTATTCTTCATCTTGTCGCAATTGATTTTACTTTTGATTTCGTAGTCATTTTGATTGATTTAATAATTATTTTTTTAATTTTTGTATTTCTTAAATTTATTTTTATTAATTTTGGTTTATGCCTTTCTACCAAAATTTGGACTCTTAAAGATTTTGTAACTTTTAAAAACTCCCAACACTATCGATCCCCTGCTGCAACATTAGTTGCCTGTTTACTCAATGCAGTGATCAACTTAGTTTTTACATTTCAAGATATTTAATAGACCATCTAGAACTTTGAAACTCCAACTTACGTGAAAAATTTCAATATTTTTTTTACTATTCAAGACTCCCAACTCTATCGATCTCCTGCTGCAACATTAGTTGCCTACGTTTGTACTTTTTTTTATACCCTATACACTCTGAGTATCACCAATGGTTCTCGGAAACTATAAGAGGTAGAGACTTGAGATTTGGAGGATAGACTCGTGGTGCTCGACAGCAGATCAAGTTTGAACGGTTTTGTGCCACGCCCACACCTTCCCGCCCAACCAGCACTGCCCACTTTTTGAAAAAGCTACAACTTGAACACCAGAAACGTTAGAATCATGAAAGTTGGTGTGTAGACTAAGTAAGTAAAGATCTACAAAACTGCATGCCACAATTTACCCCCTCCCCTTTATTGCCCCTCAAAAAATGTTTTATTGTTGATTAATATATCTTCAAAACGTCTCTTAAGCTAATGTCTGACCTTAAGATCAACAAGGAATCACTTACAAAACGTCAGTTCATGTTATGATCAATTTACTGTTTCTTAAAACAACAGGAATTCCTTGCTTTATTCCTATAAATGGAACATGTTTTTTAAGCCGTTGCATATGGTTCTTTGTATTATTCCAACTTGCCTGATAAACGTAAGTTAACGAAAGCAATGCCATCAACTTTCATGCACACATTCATCAAAAGTAAGTATTTCGTGTGGAAATCACACAAAATTATGGCAGAAAAGTTCAGTTCTGTTAAAAAAAGAGTTTCTAGTTTTCACACACCAAACTGACATTTACAAACCAACACATGCTTATATACTCACAACGACATCAGAACTAACTTACAACACTTTGGGCTAAACTCTACGAAACAGTAACAACTGCTAAAGAAAAACTGTTGGATGTTAGTTCTTCATAAAAGAAAAATAAAATTAAAGCAAGAATGAAGAAATACACCTTGCATATGAAACAACAATAAAAGATACACGTCCAGAAATATGTTGCAAGCACAAAGGTAAACAAGCAAGCCCGTCTTAGTCTAGTATTTTTAACATGTGAGAGACAAAGATGCAAAAAAAAAAGAAAAACACACAAAATACAACCGGCAAAGTTTATCAAATTCAGTGTTTTTCCAACTGTCATTTTGACAGCTGTTACAACAACAACTCAACTTAACTCAACTTGATACAGCTCCGACGTTCAACTTCAACCATCAGCTGTTGGCAGGCTATACAAAACAAAAGGCAGAAAAAAAAGAACATACAAGGTATAAGTTGCGTAGATTTTACAGGTGACTTAAAAGCCTGGCAGTGCTTTGAATGATCACAAGCTCAAGAATCTATTCTGACAGACAGTTGAAGTAAAGCGAAACTTTTTAAACATTTTTTATAGCATATTTTTTGTCAGCAACAGAAATTGGGAATACATGTTTATTACAACTGTGGCGAGGATTGGATACTCTTTGCAAGCATATTTTTCAATTTCGAAACTTCTCAAAAGAATTAACTGAAATTGTTCAATCATACATTTTCTAAAAAGTTAAGTCTTGCCTCGCTATAAAAATTTTGTAACAAGTGATCTTAACTCATAATTAAAAATATCTTGTTGGCATCGTCTCTTTCAGCTGCTGTTGTTTAAACCGCTTAATGATTCTTTAAAGTTTATGGGTCATCGACATTAGCCTTATAAATAAAGTATTAGATTAATATGTCAACAGTTCTTATTGAAAATTTTAAAATTTAAGATACCTCCACACATAAAACTTCATAACAGAAAAAAAAATAAACACAGCAAATGAGCATCAACACAATCCGTCGAAATGCATAAATCAGTAAAAAAATTTCAACTTTTGATCAAGTGCTCCCAAAAGAATTGTTTAAAAACAATGCAAGACATTTGCCGAAAAGAAAAACATAGTCATGTCTTTCGTAAGCTGCTCGCCAATGTCTTTTGTTCGGATATCAACTTAGTTCAAGTGACTACATTGTCTTTGTTGTCTAGTTGAATGCATCCGACACCCTCAGGAAAAGTAAAAACAAAAACAAAAAAACAGAAAGGACACACGTCGAACATTGTGACGTTGTTGTCGCTTTTGTGTTAAAGACAAAAATGCAGCAGCATGTTAGGCGAAAAAAAGATACAAAAAAAAAGAGAAACTAGTAGAAAGCTATCTTTGACATTGCCGAAGTTTGAATACTCTTCACGTCATTTTTCTGGTGCCAGAATGATATGAAAATAATGCTCACCTACAATGTTACTAGTTTCAGTGGTCTGATCATGCCAGTTTAGTTTCTCTGCAAAATTTCAGTTTATTAGTTTCAAAACTGTGGCAGAAGAACGTACAACCACAGACAGACATCGACTGATCAACTCGTCCTGATATGCTGATCAAAAAAATATACACTATATGGTCGGAGGTGACTTCTTCAGTGTGTTGCAAACTTCATGTGAAAGTTATAATGCATACTGCGTAAGAATTATAAAATCTTGAATAAAAATAAAAAGAAATAGTTACAAATTTTAGCTTGGCTTCAAAGTGACTCAGCGATGAACGTCTTTTGGCATTGCTCAAGCGCTTGTGTACATAAATTGTTCATAAACTATTCAGTTGACCTCATTTACGAACGAACAACAGTGACCTTCTCAATACCCTACAATTTACTTCAATATCACCATTGCACTTATAGATTTGAACATAAATAATATATAGAAGAAGATGTCAAACTAAATTATTCATTGCATGTTTATGAAAATTCGCATTAATTTTTATTAAAATTACAAGCACAAGCAATTAAAGTCAAATGAACTCATGGCTCCTTGAGCACGCATACATTACACTTTTGAAGCAAATTAACAAAATGTATTTTCAAGTTTTACAAAAACTAACATCAGAAGAAGTTTCGCAGACCAAACTCTATGAATTGTCAACTGCTTCATAACCATCTAAACAACATGAGTAACGACTTCAGCTCGCTTGCTGGTTGGCTGGCTGGTTGGTTGACTTGCTTGCTGTTTGGTTGGCATAATGTCTTCAAGATATTTATAAACTTAAGACATTCTTACGCTGCAAATCAATTCCCTTTAGTGGCATTTCTCCAACGCATTCGTCTCGCCACTATGACGGGTCGGGTATGCTGTTGTACTTGCCAGCAATTGCAAAGTTCCTGTATAAACAAACACACCCAAAGGTGCTTTTTTGCTAACTGCTATGCCACATGTCGAGCAGCAACTGAGACTGAGACTAATGCTGAGACTAAGAAGACCAAGACTGGGTAGGTTTTGCTGATGATGATAAAAGTTAGTTTTTTTTTTTTGATTTTTTTTTTTTTTGTTTTAGATGGAAAGAAAATTGTTGCGCTTCGAGCATCTCAAATAACTCAAAGCTAACTCAGTGAAACTTGTACGCGATTGTGTTGAGAAGACACATGACTTGCCATACAGATACACACACACACACACATAAATAAGTTACATGTGTGTGTGCGTGTAGCGTGTGAATTATTAAAATCTAATAAACCACAAAATTTTATGTTACCAAAACTCCTTCGTACTTTCGTCATTTCTTCTGCGCTCCTTCCACGTTGGCCACTTTTCATTCCCTCACTCACACACATACTCGTCGACACTACACTTCCGCTTCCTTTACTACTTACATCCGACCGGTTTTTGGTGTTCGTTTTGTAAACTTTTTGCGGTTTTCTTTGGTTACGCTATTGAACCTTAAATTAAGTTTGAACATGTCCTCTTGAACGCCTTTGCTATCGTCTTCGTCTTCGCCTGCAACTTCGACGACTTTCATTTTGGTCTCGCCTGTTTGCATAGGTAAGTTTAATTTTCCTGTAGCATACTCTTCAGCGTATGTGCACAAACTTCGGGCATGTGCGTGCTCATATGTGTGTGTGTGTGATCTGTGTGTTTGTGATATTTGTTCAGCACTTGATGTTTAGGTGTGAAAATCTTTGCCGTTCGATGGGACTTTTCACACTTTCACACACGCCACTTGTCGACTTCAATTTCAGCTTCAAACTTATGTGTGAGTTTGTATATTTGCACGTATCCAAAAATTATGCAGCAATGTGTAAACTTTCAATAGGTTCGTTAAAATTTTATGATTTTCCGTAGCAAGCCAACAGCAATAAAACGTGTTAAACACACAAACATTAAAACAAAATACTTTGTGTTTTTATATATATTATTTTTTATTTATAGTTAATTTTATAAAAAAATGTTTCTTAGAAATAAAGTTGAAATTCCAATACATTTGGAAAAAAAGAATTATATTTTGGAGTTACAAGTTCACCTGTAATATTATTGGTCCCATTAATCGGCACTGTTTGTTGTCACGAAGTTTGTAACACCCAGAAGGAGGCATGGCCCCTCGGCACAAAATAAACATATTCTTGGCGACGCTGACAAAACGAGTTGGTATTGCCATGTCCGTCTGTCTCTATCCATAAATCATTAGACGGAACCAGCATGGATCATTGAACCACAGGAACTGATAGCCCCAATACGAAAAGAAAAAAAAAGTGAACAAAACTTAAATAGTTGTATGAAAAAACTAATTATTTCGGTAGCGACAAAACGCTTAGTGAACCACAACAAATCGAAAATGGCACAGAAAGAACTATTGAACGACTATGTGTTCATTAATGAATCAAAGTTAATAAAAGTTATTTTTGGAAGAAAAAAATAAATTTAAATCACCACAAATGAGCTCTGAGGAGATATTTGCTAATCGACTGTAATTCCGTAGAATCATGATGAAAAAGTACGACGCGTGTCTTTGAATTTATGAAAAGTTTTTTATACATTAATAAAAATAAGAAAGACGGAACCAGCATGGATCATTGAACCACAGGAACTGATAGCCCCAATACGAAAGGAAAAAAAAAGTGAACAAAACTTAAATAGTTGTATGAAAAAACTAATTATTTCGGTAGCGACAAAACGCTTAGTGAACCACAACAAATCGAAAATGGCACAGAAAGAACTATTGAACGACTATGTGTTCATTAATGAATCAAAGTTAATAAAAGTTATTTTTGGAAGAAAAAAAAAAATTTAAATCACCACAAATGAGCTCTGAGGAGATATTTGCTAATCGACTGTAATTCCGTAGAATCATGATGAAAAAGTACGACGCGTGTCTTTGAATTTATGAAAAGTTTTTTATACATTAATAAAAATAAGAAAGACGGAACCAGCATGGATCATTGAACCACAGGAACTGATAGCCCCAATACGAAAGGAAAAAAAAAGTGAACAAAACTTAAATAGTTGTATGAAAAAACTAATTATTTCGGTAGCGACAAAACGCTTAGTGAACCACAACAAATCGAAAATGGCACAGAAAGAACTATTGAACGACTATGTGTTCATTAATGAATCAAAGTTAATAAAAGTTATTTTTGGAAGAAAAAAAAAAATTTAAATCACCACAAATGAGCTCTGAGGAGATATTTGCTAATCGGCTGGAATTTCGTAGAATCATGATGAAAAAGTACGACGCGTGTCTTTGAATTTATGA
>JBAMBP010001709.1:0-151097 GCA_037044515.1 Phortica magna
TTTTGTATTTATGTACTATAAACAAAGACAAAACGTCTTTTGGGACAATTGTTAGTAGCAAATTGTTACTCACGCAATTTGCTATGCTTCGCAACACACGACATCCGACTGTGCTTCAGGTCGGGCTTGTTATCACTTTCATAGGTCAACCTTGAGTTCAACAGAGGCCAACTGCCTCGTTACCGGTTTTCTGCCAGCAAGTGTTTTGATAACAGCCAGTGCTACCAATTTTTTTTTTCTTTGTGTTATATTTTACATGCTGGAAAGGCCAATGACAATTCAGCATTTCACCAAAACATAGGCGCAGCTAGAAGATTGTTACATGTATGTGCTTCTTCTTCTATAAAGACCCATTATTTGGTTACATTTCATTAAAATTTTGAAAAATGAGTGTTGAAATAGCTTATGGCCTGCAGATTTCAAGCCAACAAGTGCGAATTAACTATTATTGTGCTTTTTCTTCATAAGATGCACTTTTGGTTCTTTTGACACGGTTTCCGACAAATGATCCGAAACAATCAAGGCACAGCTATCAGAAACCAGCATTTTTACGCCGGCTGGTCTTCTTCTTCCCTTTGCTTATCGGATACACTTGCGTCTTTTGCTGACCTCGCAAACAGTTACTCGTTCTTCTTCTTCGTATAAGTTTCTACGTGTCCGACAGGTTGCTGTATTTGTTTTTGGCTTTCGATAAAACGACGAAAAATGGGGAAAAATGTTAAAGATTACGAGTTTCGGATGGAATTCTTTCAGAAATGTGCCTTGGCTGTTATTCTCTGTGGTGTCGTTTTGTCGCTACCCACACTGTGCTTAAGCCACGGTGACCAGGCAAACCCAAGTTTCAAATACTCGCGTGAAGCTAATGAAAACTTTGATTCAAAAAAAGCTCCACCACCGGCGGTACATAACCACGATCATCATGACCATCATCATCATGATCATAATGACCATCATCACCATGATCATGATGACCATCATCACCATGACCATGACGACCATCATCACCATGATCATGATGACCATCATCATCATGATGACGGTCCGTCAAAAAGACAGGAGCCTAATCCGACCATTGGTATGTAGTTCAAAAAACTTGCACAAGAACATGTACTAATCACAAATGTATTTACAGACTTGAGCCAAATATGGCTTCACTCGATGGGTTCCACTCTGTTAATTAGTGCAGCACCATTTGTGCTCCTCTATATAATTCCACTTGATAATAGCGAGTCAATGAAACCTCGTTTGAAGGTTTTATTAGCCTTTGCATCAGGTGGATTATTAGGTGATGCTTTTTTGCACCTTATACCGCATGCAACGCATCCACATAACCATGCAGATCATGGCCAGGCGCATGATCATCACGATCACCATCATGGACATGATCACCCCGATGACCATCATGGGCATGGTCACCACGATGACCATCATGGACATGGTCACGATATGTCTGTCGGCCTCTGGGTATTAGGCGGTATTATTGCATTTTTGTCTGTGGAAAAAATTGTGCGCATATTAAAAGGAGGACATGGACATGGACACAGTCACGGTAGCCCGAAGCCCAAACCAATCGAGAAAAACAATAAGAAATCGTCTAAGAAATCTGAAAGCGAAGACGAAAAGAAAACTAGTAAAGCCAAAGTAAACAAAGACGCCAAGAAGTCAATCGTTGTTGCGGAAGAGGAAGGAGAGGTCGAAATTGCCGGATATCTAAATTTGGCTGCAGATTTCGCACATAATTTTACTGATGGATTGGCAATTGGAGCTTCTTATCTAGCGGGAAATAGTATTGGTATCATTACTACGATAACCATTTTGTTGCATGAAGTGCCCCATGAAATTGGAGATTTTGCAATTCTTATTAAATCTGGTTGTTCGCGCCGTAAGGCAATGCTCCTTCAGTTGGTAACTGCTCTAGGTGCCATGGCTGGTACTGCAATTGCACTACTTGGTGCTGGT
This sequence comes from Phortica magna, assembly GCA_037044515.1. NCBI lineage: Eukaryota > Metazoa > Arthropoda > Insecta > Diptera > Drosophilidae > Phortica > Phortica magna. The sequence continues at coordinate 1,960 of JBAMBP010001709.1, forward strand.
AAAGGTGATAACGCCGACGGTTCAGCGCCATGGGTGCTTCCCTTTACTGCTGGCGGTTTTATTTACATAGCAACAGTAAGCGTATTGCCTGAGTTGCTCGAAGAATCGACAAAACTGAAGCAGTCGCTAAAAGAAATTTTGGCTTTGCTTACCGGTGTCGGTTTGATGATTATCATAGCCAAATTTGAATAATTTTTTATTTGTGCATGACTAGGTTTCAGGTCTTGCGAGTAGTATATTTTATTTAGTGTAAGCAGATTAAATATTTTAGCTTTGTGATTTTAACATACATTAAATAAAACACCTTAAAAATTCTACTCTCTCATACTGGATTTAATCTCACTGAGGCAATACTCAGCTTGTTCAATAGCATCAGGATTATTGTGCCGTTTCCCCATTTTCCACGCAAGTTTACAAGCCTCCTGCGCCTCTTGTAGTAAGCCTTCATGAAGATATATTAAACCCAAATTCGCCTGCAAGACTCCTTCCTGTAAAGGATCATTCAAATCCTTAGCTATAGACATGGCTTGCAAAAGGGTTTCTTTAGCTTCGGCGTAGTTTTCCAACTGAGTTAAAAAATATATTTTATTTAATTTGATTAAAAAGTTCAATTTACGTACATTTACATAAGCAACGCTTATATTGTTTAAAATTGTTACTGATGCTTCATTTACAGCTCCATATATGCTAACCAAGCAGTCAAAAGCCTCTTTGAAAAATTTAGTTGCCTCTTTGTAGTTGCCCTCCTTCATTAGAAGCTGCCCAAACCTGAAAAAAATGGAAAGATTTTTTTGTTAACACTATACATTCTATAAATAAATTTATATAACATCAAAATTTTTAAAGAACACCTTCAATACCAGTTTTTTGTTAATCCAAGTAGTTCTTGTATGTCTTTATCGTCAGGCATTTTTTCCAAAAGTTTCCCTAACTTGTTTAACGTCCAAGTGAAACCCTGGTGTGCCTTCTCAAGTTCGCCCTGCAGTTGAGACATGTGCGCAATCTTTGAGCTGATGTGCAATATCTGAAATATTGTATAATTTACTAGACTCTAAAAAAAAAAATGAAGTCTTACCTTCGGGCTCTCTTCGGTATATCCATCAGCAAAAAGCCGTTTCATAACATCAGTGAAAATTTTTTCAGCTTTTTTGAACTGTTCCCTTTCCATGGCCAGGTTGGCCATGACATCATATACGTACGTTATACCATCTTTGCTCTGAAGATCTTGGGCCATACGTAAAGCTAAGTGCAGCATTTGCTCGGCTTTATCATATTGCTCGCGTTGTATACAAAGAACAGATCTTTTGATTGTATCGACAAGTTTTTTTTCGGGATCATTCTCATCATCGTCCGATTTTTTGAAAAAATTGAATGAAAATGCAAGACTACAAGTGCCGCCCAGCAGCAGTGTAGATCCCCCATTCTTTCTTGCATTTTGTTGGTCTTCATCTGATGAAGTTCTATGATTATCAAAATCCTGGTGACTTCTAAAAATTGGGAAACATATTACGTATTTACAATAAGTTATAAGCGTATTCCATACGTACTTGATGAAACGTCCTTGATAACATTTGTCAGCATTTATATGTACATTCGTGCAGTTAACTTCACCATTAATCGTGTGTTGGGAGGTGGCCAGGCAGCTGCCCAAGACCGTTTCATTTATTCGCACTTTTCCCAGCTGGACTCGGTACATCAACAGCTGAGAAGCTTTGCAAATATGTTTAATACTCATAGCGTTCTAATGGTTAATTTATTGAAACATTTCCATCAATTTAGTAAAAGCTAATTTTGTCAAACTTATAATTACGGAGTCCACAATTTTAACTATTATTATTACATTTTTTTTTTGTTGTTAAAACAGATTTCTCTTGAGTCAATAACCGATTCGGGCAGTTTTAGCCCAGTTAACTTACCAAATCACAAATATTTAAAATTCAGTTCATCAGGTGTGAGCTTTTTCTTTTTTGTTATTAAATAATTATGCGTTAAAGCCTTGTCAAGTGCGGAGGGGTTAGGAATTAGGCGATTTTTAGTATGTTTTTTTTTTGACAATTTGCCTCATGACGGGGTCAGCTACGTTAAAAATCTTTTAAATTTTAATGGATATTCAGGAAGCCACAGTCCACATACCAGGTATGTTAAATTCAATCAATAAGGATGGGTAGTCAGTCACAAAATATTGAAGTACTGGCCGTCTAAACTTAAAAACAGTCATGTTCGACAATAAGCTGTATTCGCGTTAGTCTTTATTGATAGCCGAAAATTGTATACGATTGTCAGATGCATCCGGTGGTGATGCCAAAACCACGGACGAAAGCCGAACAAATTCGAATTTACAGTTACCCAACTGTTTTGTTAACATACAGCAATGATCAAGTTTTTGTGGTTTTGTTCTTAGTTTAAGTTTTTTGTTTCAACATGGAAGTAGCGAAGTACTAGTGCAATGGGTAGCTCCTTCCTGGGATTCAGGAAAATAGTTAAAAAGGGATATTGCAAATAAGCCCAAATTCAAGCTATTATTCGCAGATATTTAAAAAAAAAAAACGAAAAAAATGACAAAACAGTGAAGTACTGCCACATTTTAAATGTCATTATTTCGTATCACCAGCCCAGCGACACGGTGTCAGGAAGGGTATTTGTGCGTCGAAAAGTGACGCAGTTGCATCAAGACAGGGAAAAGTACACAAAGTACTTACTAGCCCAATGTGCCGTGTAGTTGGACTGTGTCAACATGGATGGGTCCGTGAAGATTGCGAGTGGCGTGTAAAATGCAGAACTAGTTATGTTGCAGCGGGTAACGAGTATTGATGAGCTAAACTGTGATTTCAGAATAACGGTGAAAACAATGGTTGCTCTTTTCAAATCGCAGTGATTCTAAGCTGTAATTGAGTCACAGTGAGTGTTTTCAAGTTATTTCTTTTCTGATTTGTAACTGTAAAAAAATCCCAGTTTGGAAAGCAATAGGTGTATCCTGACGGCAACTTGGACAAGATCGACGCTTATCCTTGTTTAGATTTTTCTTTAGAGTCTTATTGCAAATATTCCAAGAAACTATCCCTTTCGTTGGGTCTTTCACGGCCCAATCGAAGATACTATCATTGACATTTGACATTGTCATTGCATAAAAATCAGGAATTATAAAAAAATTCGCGAGTCCACAAATTCTAATTTAATTGAAATTTGAATTTCAAGATCTCGCAAAACTGAAATTAGAAATTGAAATGTTATAACTTCCCGCTCTGTATGTAGCATGTTACTAGCATTCAGTATTTCTGTTAACAACATATGCGAGATAGAGATGGGACTTGAAAAATGAGACAGAGTGGGGCCCAACAGAGCTTTTAATCTTCTGCCGCTGACGCACTGGGGCTTTTTTTTAACAGACGAACGAGTCAACAAATAAGTACATTTTAAAAAACTGAAATGTTGATAACAGAGCCGTTAAGAGTTTAACCGTGAAAGAGTTTTCATTTAAAGTCAAAATTGCCAGACTTGTAAATACGAAATTGAAGATGAATGAGTTTTATTTTTTTATTGCAGTTTGATATTTCTCAAACCAAAAATGTGATAAAAAGTGATAAGAACGCAAACGAGTCCCCCACTGAGGAAAAAGCACAATAATGTTGGCTGCGCACATATCGCCATGACATCCACAGAGACATGCACCAAACCAATGTAAGACCAGCCGTTTCAAATTTAAACGAATAAAAAAGTGTCACGAATAGCTAGAATGCATGCGTACCTTTCTGCAAATTTAAACTGAAACACGAAAAGGCTGCTACACGTTTAGTGTATTATTATATATTCTAAGTCAGGGAGCTCTTTACATCTGCATTTTGTTCTTTTAGCCCTTTTCTTCTTCTTCAGCGTAAGCTCAAACGACAGTGAGCCATTTATTCAAATAAGTTGATCTTTCCTGAAGTCTTTCGAGTTTGTCCTCCCCTTCTTGTATTATTGCTCATTGTCGTCAGTGATGACAATTTTTCTCTAGCAAAAATAGGTGTTTAACCCACTTTATAAGTAAAAATGGATGTTTTCAAAAGACAACATGACTATAAAAATGTCTTTTATTTTTTGTTTGATTTTATACTATATTTAAAAGAATTATACTTAATATATTGTTTACATGAGGGTGGGTATTGACGCATGCCGTCTCGAGCTAAATAAGTATATGTTGTCAGGTGTTGTATTTAGACATAATAAAAACGGCATATTTGTTTCTTTTCACTCAAATTCGTTTCATTTCGAATTCGTTTCTGTCGTTCGTATGTATACTGCCATTCGCTTTATTCTATTTCGACAAGCAAACATTTGTAAGTGGCAAGCAACTCGTTAGCTGTTTCAAATGCATTCGTGCGAATCTCTAGTGTGCATCAATATATGAATAAATTTATTGCCGTATTTTGGGAAATCAAAAAAGCAAGCGTAACTCCTTATGTGCTGAGTATCGCAATGTAACATATGCGTACTTAATATTCATTCATGTTTACAATAACTTTTCGTAGTTTTGGCTTGAAATAAAACTGTAATACAATACAAATAAAATGACCATGAGGATTCAATTACCATATTATTTATTGAAAATTGTATTTTTCCCAAATGTACAGAAGTGAAAATAATTATTCAATAAAATAAGTTATTGTGAATTTATAAATCATATAATTATTAAAACTGAAAAAAGTCATATTTTCACAATTCACAAGAGAAAGTCTCTCTATGCTGCAAAAAGTGCAGCAACGAGACTAAGCGTCTTGGAAGTGCAACTCGTATTTATTTCCAAATACCAAGTAAGCCAAGCAAATCTTTCGAATGGCAGCCATGTGCTTCGATTTTTCGTTTGAACCAAGTAAACAAAATTCGAGTGTTGCAAATGGCAGTCATTCGTTTCATTCGCTTGAAACTAATTTTTCAAATACAACTATATGACCTTTTATAATATAACTTGGACGCGAACAAAATGTATTCTATTGGGTCTCTAATACGTAACACGCACACAACACTTACTAATTGTGTTTAATCGCAACCACCAAGTTTGAGAGCTGTGTAACATTAAAACACACATTGAGATTTTTATAGCTTATTTGGCATCAATTGAGATGGCAGCACAACAAAGTTGCTCCATATCGATAAATTACAAAAAGAAATGGGGAAACAAATCCTTAAAAATGGCGAAAATTGAGGCTTTCCACTGTGAGATATTTTCAGTGTTTGAAAAATGGTCAAAAACAGCCAGAAAATTACCAATTTGGCAACACTGATTGAAGTCGCTGTGCCGCTGTGCGTTGGACCAAAAAAAAAAGAATAAAAAAAGATATATAATAGTTTTCGGAAATTCACGAAAAATTGAACACAAATCGTGAATATTTCAGACGTGTTAATGCTTAACAGGATTTTACATTGAACATTCGCGTATTGTGTGAAGTGTAATTGGGTTTTTTTTTGCAGCATGCGGCGTCGTAGTGAATTGAAAAAATCAACCGATGCGTCGCCTGCGCCGTCGCCGGTATCGAGACGAACCAGTCGCAGATCGCGGAAGTCTCCCGATAGTGAAAAAACTAATCAGGATGTTTCTCAAAAACAAAACGATGAAATCAAAGAGGTTAATGAAGACGCAAAAAGTAATAATGCACATGGTAGATCATCCAGTGAAGAACGTTTGCAACCGCAGTCGTCACGAAAGAGGAGCTCTCGGAGACGAACGCCCCTTAGTGAACGCACAGAGACACCAACCAAAAAGCGTAACCAACGAGATGTGAAAAGCCCGGTGGTTGCAACACAAGAAACCATACCAGAAGAAAATGAAAATGGAGAAAATAGTGCAGAAAAAGTGGGCGAATCAACTTCGAAGAGTGATGGTGGTGTTGGTGGCGATACTGTAGTTACTGTAGAAGAGGAAAAAAAAGAACTGCAACAGCTAAAAAGTGACAGTAATGATGAAAATGTTGCTGCCACCTTACAGGCAAAGCGACAGTTATCGCCACTGCCACCACCATGCACCGATGGTGATAAGAGCACTATTGGAACTAACCAGAGCTCGGAACCGACGACACCACCGCCAAAGGAAACACCAATTCACAGAGAGGTAACTGTTGTTCCTTCGCCTTCATTTAGCTCTAAGGCAATTAAGGATGACGAACTGAAAACAACAGATGTCCTAGACATTCGAACAGAAGACGTCGAAAGGGACAGTACCGATGCGTTTGAAGAGAAGGATGAACAGTTAGGGAAGATGGCCACAACTGAGCAAAGCCCCAAGAAGCGTAATGCCAGAGCAAGAAAAACTTCCAGCCAAGAACGAGAAAAACCGATCATCAGGAAAGAAAGTCCAAAGAATAGCACAAAGGTGCACTCAAATGGCGAAAATATAGAAAAAGAAAATGCAGAAGGTGTATCCCCAGCAAAAAGTGAAGAACAAAAAGAAAATATTGAACACCCCAAAACCAATTCGGAATCAGTAAATAAACCACAACTGACCGACGATAATGTGTCTGCATCTATGGAAGTCGCCAATGAGCCAATAATTTCTAATGATGTGACCTGCCATCGCGCCATACGCAAACGAAGATGGATCACTAAAAAGGTAGCCGAACGTAATGCGCCAGTGCTAGCAATATCTACTGATTCATTGAAAAACATAATAGCCGACGTACAACCAGTTCCGCTAAGTGATGTACAATTAGATACATCATCCGAGGAGGAGGGTGTCATATCAGATCATGATGATGGTGAACGTTCAGTGTCTCCCGAACGCGTTATAATTCTTGATAAACCGGAAAAATCTGAAAAATCCCTGAAGCGTAAGGAGAGCTTAGGCGAGCTTAGTGACAGAATCGAGAAATCAACCACTTTGCATGATAAATTGGGCGGCCTAAATGCAAACACTGTTGCTGGTGCGATTTCCACAACGTTAACTCCTTCGGGGGCTCGTTCCCCGAGTCCAGCGAGGAACCGCGCAAGCAGTGTACTCTATATAACAAATTTAGTGCGGCCCTTTACCGTGCTACAATTGAAAGGTTTACTGGCGCGAACTGGCAAAATAGTGGAAGATGGTTTTTGGATTGATCGTATTAAATCGAAGTGCTATGTGGAATACGAAACTGACGAGTAAGCAATTCTATAAGAGAGACATTAGTCAACTTTAAATTTATATTTAAAATTTATTTCTTACAGTGAAGCTATTGAAACTCGCCATGCGTTGCATGGTGTACGGTGGCCAGTCTCTAATCCAAAATGTCTGAATGTCGATTTTGGCAGCAAGTCAAGTATGGAGCGCGCAGTTCAATCTAGTAAAGATGAGGCACCAAAATTAGGACAGGAAAACAGTCGAGATAACCAGAACGCATCGGGTGGTTGGACCCGTAATGAAGTAGACGATAAGAGAGTGAGTTAAATTGATATGTTCATGCTATAAAAAATTGTTTATTTTACATTTGCTTTTTGTTGTCTTTTAGAATGTACGGCCGGTGCGTGAGTGGGATGTTGGTAAGAAAGAAAGTCTAGATCAGGAGAAAAACAAATCTGATAAGAATCGCAGAAGTAAGGAGCGCGATGGCTCACGAATTAGGGAACATGATCGTAGTGATCGTGACCGAGATCGTAAGCAACGTGTACGTTCTAGGGATCAAGGAGAACAAAGAAGTCGCAGCATTTCGCCTGGTATTAAATAAAATTTTGTTTGTTGGCAATAATACATTTTAAACATTACAGCGCGTAAAGTAGCAAAGAAGGAAAATGAGCCCCCAATTCGGCTTTTAGACGATCTTTTCCGGAAGACAAAGTCGACGCCATGTATCTATTGGCTGCCACTCACGCCCGAACAAGTAAATAAAAGAATATAAAAGTAATTTTAACGAATTTAAGCTAAAACATGAATTACAGATTGCTGAAAAGGAGGCATTCCGACAAAAACGTATTGAAGAACATAAACAGCGCGTTAAAGAACGTGAGCTCGAGCGGGAAAAGGAAAGAGAACGCGATCGTGAGCGTAATAAGGAGCGTGAACGAGAACGGGACCGTGACAGAGACACTCGTCGGCATCGATCCAATGATCGTGATCGCCGTCGCTCGCGCAGTCGTGACAGACGTCGTTATTAAACGATAGATTTCTAAAACGCATCGAGTTTCTCCTTTTATCCCTAAAATTGGTCAAATCCAAATTGGCCATCAATAAACTTCGAATGTAAAAACACATTCACCAGGTCTTTTGTAAGCAGGACCATACACTCTAATTACTAAAAATAGAAGTTGCACCGTACGATGCAGTTAAATCTGTATGCTTTGAAATTGCCCAATGGTGTGCTCATTTAGCTTGTAGACAACTTGTCAATACAAAATCAACAAAAACTTAACTTTTTGATTTGTTTTAAACCAAATCAAAAAATTTCCCCATTTTGAATTACGTTATATTCCTTTCTTAACATGAATACCGTAAAACTTTTAATTATTTCTTTCCCTATGTAGCTCTAGTAATCAACAGAAACCAACAATTCTCCATAGCTCGCTTGCAGCAACATCAACCGCATTAAATCGTCAAAAACAATTAATGAAAACATGATGCCACATCACTGTCGTCGCCAGCTCCATCAGTGTGACTTAGATTGTTCCAGTTTTATATATTTTATTTAAAGGAGGTGAATTCATTTGAAACCAGCTTACTGCTGTTCATGAAATACTTTAATATATTCACATAATAATAGAAAGAACTATGTTTGACTTTTAAAAAATAAAAATGTAAGCAACTAAAATATGAGAATTTTACGTTAGAGATTTGTGGTATCACCACAAATAACGAAAACATGTCTAATAAAATGTTAAATTCATCAAAAACATCGTACTTTACTCCAGGGTCAGATGGAGACTTTTTACGGAGATGGAGAGTTTTTATCAAATTGTACGGAACAAATAATTTAGGCACCACGCAAACTGCATCGCGTTAATAAAGGGTAATATATAAATGCAGCTTGCACGCGTAGTATGCGCATACATTTTATTTTCACTATAAGCTTGCGCAAGCTTTGCGTGGAAACAAATGTGGCAATTTTGTATTTACGATGCAGTTTGCATTTATGATAAGCCTAAATACAAAGTTGCAGTAAAATAAAAATGTATGCACACGCAAAACTGTGTTTATGAATTAGCCTAATACTAAAATACCACTACTTTTTATATTTTGAGTTGACATTTCTTTTGAAAATAAACATTAGTGTAAAGTATTCAACCAAGTTGGCATGACCAACTTTGATAAAAAATAGTTTAATTTAATTTTTTCTTAGGTTTCGGTTGCGAGCATTTGCAATTTAATTGTGAACTATCGGCAAGATGTGGTCGGACACGATTCTGATAGTATTTATTTCCATTTGCACGGCCTTCTTGGGTGAAGGTAAGTCAGTAAACATAATATCAAGTAGAAAATAATGGAAAACTAATCTATTCAGGTCTCACATGGTTGTTGGTGTACCGAACTGAGAAGTATCAAAAATTGAAAACGGAAGTGGAGAAGCAGAGTAAAAAATGTAAGTATTGAGCTGTATTTGATCATAAAAAAAAAAATAAAAAAAAAATATTGCAGTGGAACGGCGTAAGGAACAACACGGAGATTCTCTGGATAAGTCCCAAAAGAAAAAAATTGAGCGTCATGAGGAAAAGTTAAAAAACAACAATCGTGATTTATCGCTTGTAAAGATGAAATCCATGTTTGCCACCGGCTTTGCGTTCACAGCACTTTTAAGCATGTTCAACAGCATCTTTGATGGACGTGTTGTGGCCCAATTGCCATTCACTCCAATTTCGTGGATACAGGGTCTTAGTCATAGAAATTTGTCTGGAGATGACTACACGGCCTGTTCGTTTATATTTCTCTACATACTCTGCACGATGTCCATACGTCAAAATATTCAAAAACTTCTGGGATTTGCACCATCACGTGCAGCTAGCAAACAAGGCGGAGGTCTATTTGGACCAGCGCCTGGACAGTTCAAGTGATGAGAAGATTGGTTAGTGTTTTTATTTTTATTTTATTTACAATGATTGCAATCGTAGAAAAATACAGTTCAATAAATTAAACAAGACACTTTTAAGTGTACACTCCTAAACAATGTTTACCTCATACATTGGCTGATCAACAATCAAACGATCAAAGCCAAGACGAGATAGATCAAGTGTTCGAAATTGGCCGTCCATAATCAACTCTGAGATGGCTCGTCCTACGGCTGGTGTCTGTTGAATTCCATGCCCGCTAAAACCGGTTGCAATATAAAGGTTATTATAGTAGGGATGACACCCAATTATGCCATTCTCATCGTATGTATTGTACTCATAGTAGCCCGCCCAACTACTAACGACCTTAACCGATTCAAAGGCAGGCACACGATTTGCAAGAGTAGGCCAAATTTCTGACTCAAAGTATTCATGATCAACATCTAAATTCTCACAAGATGGCTCGGCGTCAGCATTGGGACTTCGACCACATAGATAGTTACCACCTAAACCATCCCGTCGAAAATAAGTGTTGTTTAAATCGACTGTAAGTGGTGTGGCGAGACCAGGTGCATTGACACCTTGGGAATTAAACACATAAACATAACGTTTTCGTGGCTCCACTGGCAGTGGCACAGACAATAGCCCTTTGCCTGTACCAATATTCGCTAAACGAGCAACTTGACCCGATTGCGCCCCGGCTGCAATTACACAAATTGCAAACTTAATTGTGCGCTGTTCACCACTTGGCAATTTTATAACAACCTTATCAAGGCCGTTATAGTTCCCTTCCCTGCTGCTTTCATCGCCCTCGATAATAACATCTGGTTGATTTTGAAACTGAAAGGCCGTAACGTCGCCGTCGACAAAATGTGCGCCATACTCACGTGCTTTTTTTTTAAAGCCCATTAACAGAGCCCATGGGTCAAACCAGCCTTCCTTTTCAAGGCCATGACAGCCTATAGATAATGGATATAACTAAAAAAACAGATCACATACACAACTTTATATTTCTATACAAACCTAAAGTAACTCCCTCAGTGTTAATCCATGGAAATTTAGCTTTCAAGCGGTCCGCTGATAGCAGTTCGTTGCGTGCACCTAATTCATTTTGTAGCTGAGAGTTACGTTTAAGTATTTCAGCACTTTTATCTGATGCTAAAACGAGATATCCATGCGGCGTAAAATTCAGTTCAACATCACCTAAATGATCCTTAACTTCACGCACAAAATCTGCGCCATACAAGCTCATTTGTATGTTTTCGGGCAGCGAAAACTGCTGACGTAAACCTCCCACAGATAGTACCGTCGAGCAGGTTTTGTACTGTGAACATTAATTTACCATTATTAGAATAATTTTTTCACACTGTGAGTTATTTAATGAAATAACTTACACCACAGTCGCGCTCTACAACGACGACGTTTAAGCCGTCTCGCGCTTTCTGTTTCAGCCAAAATGCAATTGATGAACCCACACCACCACCTCCAATAATCAAAACATCACAATGAGTCTGAAAGTTCTCATCTCCGTTATGGACACCTTTAAACTCATTGTTACCATTCTTTAAATTCTTGATACTGGAATTCGCAATTTCACTGTTTGGCCTAAACAGTTTCGTTACTTTGCCTATATCATTACGCAGTAGATTAAATGTTCGTCGAATAGGATGCTTATCTTGCTGCGCATTTTTATCATCCGGCTTTTGATTTCCATTGTCAGATCCAGCACCAGTAGATGCACTACGCAGGCACTGTCTCAGTATTGGTGCAACTACGACTTGCTTTAAACGTAACATCGTTTGCACTGATTCAAATATTATCACCAGATTGTAATTTATATAAACGAGGACGGTTATTATTTATTTACATTAGCATTTTTTATTATTTAATCAAGCGTGTTTGCTACAGATAAGCACCAGCAGTTACTGATAGTTTTGATAATAACCAGAGTTACCACATAACAAATTAAAGGAAAATATTACTAATGTGCTTATTTAAAAAGACAGCCGGAAGAATTTAATAAGCAATAGTTAAATTATTTGACAAGAAAATACATTTGAGTTTAAGACCATTTTTTGACATATGGTACCCACTCATGATAAAAACGATTATCAAATGCAAATCATCTTCGAGTGTCTAAGTCTATGATCCATTCGCAAAAGGTTCACTAAATAATATTTATGTCAATAACAATAAAGATTTTATTTATTGAAATGTTGAGCTAATTCCATGCGTAGGTCTGTGCAAGTTGCATTTGTGATAGAGCCCCATTTAATATACGGCTCATTTACTGTGACTACGCAATTTGTCAAATGCCATTCACAATGTTTGACAGTTGTTAAACTGAAGAACAAGAAACGGGCATTACTCGACAGTTTTGTTGTTGAATTCGATACGGAACTCTTAGAAAAAGTGATTTTAATTCAATTGTTTTGAAGAAATTAGACAAAAATGCCTAACACGACCACAGCCGACACTGCTGCGCAGGATGTCGAAATGGAGGTTGATCCCAGCCCAGATACCACTGTCGACGAGAAGAAAGCGCAAGATGTCACAACTATACAAGAAGTACGCGAACAACTTCGACAAATAGAAAAAGCCGTGTCATCCAAAGAGTCTCGGTAAATACTTTGCTTTTAATGACGAAAAGAAATTGACTAAAAAAATTTAATAATGGTACATCTATGGTTCTTGGCAGCTTCATTTTGCGAGTCTTGCGTGCTTTACCTAACACTCGCCGGAAGTTGAACGCTGCTACTTTTCGGCATATTGCCCAGAGTATCTATCCGGTTGGTTCTGATCGTGAAGCAGCATTCGCTTTGGTGCCAGCCCTTGATGAGGAGTCCACGGATTTACCGGATATCCCTAAAAAGTTGGTTGCCAACAAACCACCAATTACCGAGATTGATGCTTACTTCTACTTGCTGTTGTTGGTGAAATTGATTGATGCAAATGACTTAAAACGTGCCGGTACTTGCGCGGATGCGCTTATGGCTAAAATCTCTTCTCAGAATCGCCGCACTCTCGATTTAATTGGAGCCAAATCATTCTTTTACTTTTCGCGAGTCGCGGAACTAAACAATGCCCTTGAAGGAATACGTCCGTTTTTGCATGCCCGACTGCGTACGGCAACGCTACGTAACGATTTTGAGGGACAAGCAGTTTTAATTAACTGTTTATTAAGGAACTATTTGCACTACGCACTGTATGACCAAGCTGACAAACTTGTAAAGAAATCCGTCTATCCGGAATCGGCAAGTAACAATGAGTGGGCTCGCTTTTTGTACTACTTGGGTCGCATTAAGGCTGCCAAGTTAGAATACAGTGACGCACACAAGCATTTGGTGCAAGCTCTACGAAAAGCACCACAACATGCCGCCGTAGGGTTCCGTCAGACGGTACAAAAGCTAATTATAGTTGTGGAACTGCTATTGGGTAATATACCGGAGCGTCTAGTATTCCGTCAAACAGCACTACGGAAATCACTTGGACCTTATTTCCAACTTACACAAGCTGTGCGCTTAGGAAACCTGAAGCGATTCGGAGAAGTGGTCACCCAGTATGGGCCAAAGTTTCAACAGGATCACACATTTACTCTCATCATACGTTTGCGCCACAATGTCATCAAGACTGCTATTCGATCGATTGGTCTCTCTTATTCACGTATTTCGCCACAGGATATTGCTAAACGTCTGATGTTGGATTCAGCGGAGGATGCGGAGTTTATTGTATCAAAGGCCATACGAGACGGTGTAATTGAGGCCACTTTAGATCCGGCTCACAATTACATGCGCAGCAAGGAAAGCACGGATATATACAGCACTCGTGAACCTCAGTTGGCGTTCCATGAGCGCATCTCATTTTGTCTGAATTTGCATAACCAGAGTGTCAAAGCTATGCGTTATCCACCAAAATCATATGGCAAAGATCTTGAGAGCGCTGAGGAACGTCGCGAGCGTGAACAACAAGATCTTGAGTTGGCTAAAGAAATGGCCGAGGATGATGAAGATGGATTTTAAGAAAATTCATATTTTTTTATTTAAAAATATCTTTTAAAATGTACCAATAATTAAGCACGAATTGATTGCTAATTAATAAATCTTTTCGACAAATGAAAAATTTAAATAAAGAGCAATTCCTTTTTCCCAGGACAGTGACAACCGTTGTATGCGTCTTAGCGCTACATTTATTTGAAAGTGGAAACAAGATTAAAAACAAATTTTCATTCGCAAATGTTTAAAGAATATTCTCTTTTAAAGCCAAGTGCCACAAGTAAACGGAACAACAGCCGGCAAAGGACATAAAAAGGAATTATTTACAAATGAAGCTCATTCAAAAAGTCCAAAGTGAGACAGTGATTGAGCAGTTTATCAAGATCTGTGATTTTGTTTGTTTTTTGTGATTAGTGATTTTGCAAAACGACTCGTCAATTTGCTAAAATATCATTTTGATGCCACATGCGGCACTCGGTCGCGTTTTGAACCGAATTTCTAGACTCCTCTCCCAAATCGCCTCGATCAAGTAATTTTGCCGCAAGTTTGCATGACACGTATCGTCACATAAAACACATTTTTAGAGACAACTTATCCACGAATTTCATTTGGAACTCCAAATTTTCTTTAACAAAATTTTTATTTTTTGTTACTATTGAATGTTGAAAGCTTTAAAAAAAATGATTCGGAGCCAAATTTCCCATGTTTTTTGACTTTTTAGCAACATTAGCACGTTTTGTTTTCAGGAGTCGACAACTTTATTCGACTTTTAAGAGAGCAATTTAGTCAAAAAAAAGAGAGTTCGTGGTAGGCTAACATGCATGATCACACAAGTTTTAAATCGTCTGTGAGCATACTTAACGATCATACGTTAACAAAAAAAAAGTATGTTACAATTGAATTGATCGCTTGGAAAAATTAAAATTAATATTTGTATATAAAGCAGAAATAGTACAATAAAATCGAAAGGAATGTTCAAAACAAAGATGAATTCTAAGTTGACATGAAATTTGTCCCGAAAGCATATCATAAGTATACTAGTACTAGTTTTTTAGGAAAATGAATGCAGTTTAAAAACTCAGAATATATTCTCGGAGCAACGGTATAAATATTATGATTAGGTCGAAACAACGGAATACCCTCTTTGCAATTTCACTTGATCCCCGTTACATTTTATGAGCATCAAAGTGTCTTATGTGTTGTGTGTGAGCTTGATAACAAAGGCGTTCATGTTGATCGAGCGGCACTTTTTGGCTGGCATCCTGGGTCAGCCGTCTTCATGCGTTCAATGAAAAAGGTTGTGTCTGCTCATGGAGACAGCTCGATAGAGCTAGCCTGTGACTCATTTGCAGTTTAGAATCTCTGTGATTTAAAATGACAGATTGTAGAATCACGTTTAGCTCATGACGACAGTAAAAACTCGTCATTTTTTAGTATTTTCGTTTTAGCGAGTTATTCGAAATTGCAGGAATATTGAAATGCCTCATGTCCTCAAATATTCCAAGCAAATATAGAGGAATTACTATTTTCTCGCTTCTTCTTATCAAAACACAATTTTTTTTTTCTTGACACTATTTTCGGCACTGAATGATGTAATGGCTCAACACCCCTACTTATTAAAGTAAACATGAGCACGTTTAGCAGTTCCATCGATTTGTTTTGGGGTGCAAGTGCGTCATTTAGACACATTTACGTCTTTCATTGAGCGGCAGAACAAGTTTGTCTTCATCTCTCTGCCAGCGGAGACCCAAAACCTATCTGAGCGAGTATACCCAACTAGCGAGCGATTTCTGCTCATTTTCAATTTTCAATCGTATTTAATTAGTAATTTAAGTTGAAAGAGTTAAAACCAATAAGTTAAAGGAAATTTGAAGCAATAAGTAAAAGGAGTATTCAGATTTAACGAAAACACGGAGCGTAACAAAAGTGTAAGACTTGGAATTGAAATACGGTGAGACTAAAGTAGAAGAAACGGGTTCAGAGAAGGAGGAACATAGATTGAAAGCGAGTAAAAAGAGACGTGTAGCAGAGCAACGAGTAACAGTAGACGACAACAACGAATTAACGAGACCATCGAGAGTTGTCGTCCAATGTGGTGCGGCCCCCCTTTTCTCGCAAATCCCGCGCTCGCACTCACTACTCACGACAACGACAACTAGCAAGCAAGTAGCAAGTGAGTCGAAGAAGAAGACATAGTCTTTGTGAACAACTGAAAAAGGGAAAAATTTGCAACCGACAGAAAAGTGCGTAAAAGTCAATTAGTTGGCGTCGGAAGCCATTATTCGTAAATACGGACACTTTTTTTGTCGAAAATAACGCCATTTGCGGCAGTGATGCGGCAGCTGTCGTCTAATTGGTCTTCTGCACCCACAACACGTAACTAGAGCAGCCAGCTAGCAAGCTAGGCCAACGAACACCAATCATTCGCAGTGTATAAGAGTGAATAAAGCAGCGCAAAAAGAAAAAGAAGAAAAAAAAATCAAAAATAGTAATATTGTTGAAAACGCATTCGAAGTGTTTTGTTGTTGTTTGTCTGTCCTTCACAGTAGATGCAATTGTTTTGCCTTTGAAATGGTTTGTAAAACTGATGTGCTACAATGGTTTAAGCAACTTGAGAGCTACAAACGCATTGATACCATGTGTTCACTGCTCATAGTGTGCCTGCCGTTTGAGTTACGTTTTCTTGGCACCTGCCTAGAAGAGCTTGGTCGTCGAGATTCGCAAGAATTGCGAGGTATGGAGTTGCGCGCAAATAATGCTCAGGACTTGGCATCTGATATGGTTACATGTCAGAAGGGTGAACCGACCGACATAAAGATTCGACGCAAGATGGCCTTGTATCTTGCATTGATTCGTGCGTGCAACAACACTTGTGTTGCCAAAATATTTGAAACGCTTGAATGCTGGGGTAAACTTGATTTCGCTACCATGACGGATCAGGACACATTACTCGAGTTGTTGCTTGTGTATACGATGGCAGGGAATCATCCAGTTTTTTCATTTCATCAACAAAACAAATGCTGGGAAATATTCTCAAAAATTAAAGAGAACAAATTGGTAGCGGATTCACCACAATCAGCTCAGATTCCGTCGACTCAGCAACAACAACAACTGCATCCACCGCACACAGTAGATCATCAAATTCCACAACACATACAATCACTGCCGCCAACCCATCAGGAGTTAATGCAACAACACGGATTACATCCGTTGCATCAAACGGGACAACATCCTCAGCTCATGCAGATGTTTCCTCCAGTAATGTTTCCTCAACATTTACCCAAGGTAATTACTGATATTCTTTATGAGCCCCGCAAACAATTTTCTCGTATAAAATTCAGTTTTTTAATTGATTTATGTTTAACCTACTGGACTTCTAAATAAATAAGTTTAGTAATAATCACAAACACGCTAATATATTTTCTAGGTCGTACCCAACGATGGCAGTCTTCAAACGCATCAAGTTAACATTGAAGGCATACCACCACATATGCTATCAACAAACATGACCATTCCAGCGGATAATAATACCATGATTCCACATCAGAACGCATGGATTCGTCCTTATCCTCCACATGGAACAAATGTGCCGACTCCGTCGACAGCGATATCTTCGATAACTGGTCTTGAGCAGCAGCAAGTGCCGCCACAACCTTCTTCATCTCCAATGCTTAGTCAACAGTCTTCGCCTTCGAGCAGTCGCACGACGAGTCCAAATCGTACCCCAAACACTGGCATTATACAGCAACTGCAACAACAGCAGCAGCAGGTTCGCCATATGCCACAACGAATTGGTGGCTCGTTAAAAAATATGAGGCGGCCATCGGCAGAGACAACTCCACCACCGATGGGTACAAGCATTGCTCAGCAGCAGCTTCATGACATGATTATACCACAAATGGTTAAATGTCAAATGGATGATGTAAGCATGTTGTTTTTCAAATAATTTGTTTCTTTCTCTACATATTTTATAATATAGGGTACCGATACCAGCGCAGGTAATCAGCTCCAAAATCTAATACGGAATGGTTATACGCGAAGTGGCCATCATCACCGTATCAAGGCCGGAAATTACATACCGCCCCATCAGCAGCAGTCGCCAGTAAGCCAACAGCAATCGCAGCATTTCCAAGGTGCGAATTATGTCAACTCCGGACAAATATATGCCATGCAAAACATTAACATGTGCAACGATATAAGCGGTAGCAGTGGCATACACAGCATGGATAGCAGCGGAGTTAGTGGTTCGTTGATAAGTATCAACTCAAATAAGAGCACAACTACCGGTAGCGATACGGGTAGTTCGAATGGGTCATCAGGTGATATTACGCCTCCCGAAACGCCAACACTTATAACAAACAGCACAGGTGGTAACGGTGGAAGTTCCGGTGGATACCATCAGAAACATCATCTTAGTTATAATAAGCAACAAATCGGATTACAGCAGCGTTTAAATGGTCGAAACGGCATTGACAAAACGTTTCAAACACAACCGCAGCAGCAACCACACCAACAGGCGCAACATCAGCAACAGGCTACTTACACTGGGGATATGCTTATGACGACCGCAATACAGCAGACAACAACACTTGCCCAGCAACATCAACAGAGTAACAACAGTTTAGTCAGTATTGCCGCGACTACGAATCAACAAAACATGCCCACCAATACAATGCTAATTAGTTCTCCATCAACCGTCGCCGGTTCGCCTTCTGTATTGCTACAAGCACACCAACAACCTTCAGCGTATAATGCAGCATATCCATACCATACAGCGCCGCATATGACTACCACAACACGTCCACCGCCAGCATCAGTGATTGGACATAATGCTCCAAGCATGGCGCAGCCAGCAGTTATTGCGCATAGCGCATCAAACATGGCACAACACGGCGGTTTCCGTTTTTCGATGCCATCGAATGGTGAAATGTTGTATCAAACGTATCATCCGACCTTGGGAATAGTGTCTGCTACTGTTGCACCGCCACCGGCACAACTGTTAACCACAACGCCACAGCTGCAACAGGTATTGCGGAATACGCAAAATGTTGGGAGTTCAGTTGTCGTAAACACGAATACTTCATCGGTTCAGGGAGCTACAACAACACCGCAGCAACAGCAAATGCCTCCCTCAGCAACACAATATACCCAACACACACACACCGTGTGCCCGCCATCAGTAAGTGCACCTGCGTCAAGCATTGTTGCCGGCAGTAGTAGTGGCATTGTCGGCAGTAACTGTACATCGACCGTTATAGGTGGTCCGAAAAATATCTCCTGCTTTAATTGTGGTTCTCAAACGCATAGTGGGAATGATTGTCAGGAGGCGTCCATGGAGGATGTAACGCGTAATTCCAAATACAAATTGGACTATTCAGCTGCGTCGGCATCCTCAGCAGTGTCAACAAATAGCAGTAGTGCACTAATGCAAGATAATAAATTAGAAAGTGGTGTTACAAGTGTCTCCGTGACGGCGACGCCAGCGGCAGTAGCAGCTTCGGCTGGAGTTATTTTAGCGCAGGCAGTGTCTGTCGCGCCGGCGGGCAGTGGAAAGTAATTATTAATTCAGCCACATTTTAGGTATTAAGCCAGAGAAACAGAAACAAAAAAATAATTGATAAAAGAATGTTAGTAAACAAACGTAAAAGATCCACGGATTAAAGATTTATCGGTTAGGCAATTTTTTATGCTAATAATTATTAATATGTACTATTATATATATTATTCTGTATAGTAGCTCTATTCGTTATCGACAAAGGCTGCTAGCTGGACATTATATTTAAAGATTTACGAATATACATAGAAACATTACTATTGTTTACTAATTAACGTAATTATTGCAAGTAATGAAATGCGTTTAGTGCCGAAATCAAATTTCCCGTCGCTCTACGTCAACTATTTTAAGCACTTATTTCATAGTTATTAATGACTCAGACGAAATGTATCATTCAAAAAGAAAATAAGGAACGTTTTAAAGATAAAAAAATAAATAAATTTTCGTGTGAGAAAAATGTATGTAGAATTTGTAATATGTATAATGATTGTAATATTTCGATTAAGGATTACTAAAAAACTTTGTTTAAGACTTGAAAAAAAAAAAAAAAATATTTAATGCAAATAATGTTGTCTCGATGTACTTGTAATATTTGTAGTTATATATATATATATTATATATGTATATATAGGCAATCGTAAATTAGTAAAAACATACACATTCACATATGGACACAACAATAAAACACGCCCTCCAAAACATTAGTAACGTCATGCTGGGTTAAACGTTGCGTCGTTACATCTAAAATCCAACGACTGAAGCTACTGCAAATGGCTGACTTGGACCTTGTGCCATGAAAAATACTGAACTATTAAATTACAACAATAACATCAGGTTTTTAACATAGATACACGAGCAGACACACAGACACACAAACAAAAAAACCACAGCGAGACGTACAAAAAACTACAAGCATTAAATCAAATTAAACGTATCAATAAGTTAGAAATTTTTCAAAAAACTTACGTCCTTAAAACAAAAAAATCGCGTGCCACCATTTTTCATTTTCAGCAACTACAAACGCTAAACACATTTACACACATTTACATTTAACTTATATACTCAGCGTAGGATTACCACATAAGCAAAATTGTTTACAATTTGTTAAAACGTAAAGAGAATGCGATATAAATATGTTTTGCGTGCTGAGACACAAAATAAAACAATTGTAGATTTCAAACGTAGAAATAATTATATTTAATAAAAAAATTACATTCTAGGGCATGAACAGAGTGAAATTTCATCAAACGAAGAAAATATTGAGAATGTAATCTTAAAAGAAAAAGTGCTACACGTAACGCAATATAACGTAAGCAACATAATCAACGTGACGTAAAACTCATAATGTGTATTTAACAAAAGATTTTCTTACTGGCAAAATGAAAAATAATAATAGTCAAAACTGTTAAAAACATAACTTATTTAGAAAAACAAAAGAAAGGAGGAGTGACTTGTTAATATTATTTCGCATACATCATAAATATTTTTATTTTTAAGCAAAAAGTTTCCTTTTACGATAACATTACTAATATTTTGTATGTCCACGTTCTTGACCATTTTATTATGTTAATATAAATATTTCGTTTGTATTCAGTAGAAATATAAATATTATCATGAAAACTCTTAGCTCTTATTTATATTTAACAGAAGTATAAAATCCGTAATGTAAAATTTTTTAACTTCTGAAATGAAATCGAAAAAAATAATAAAATTATTGTCACACAAAACGGACAATTGGTTTATGCAAGCAATTAAACAGTTTTACGTTAATTTTTAATCTGTTTATGTAAATATTCTAAGTAAAAAAGTTATATGAAACTTTAAATAATTAGCAAAAAAAAAAAAAAAAGGACAGAGTTATAAATTAAGAAGGAAATAAATAAAAAGAAGATTTGAATACCATTATTAATGATGATAAGTATGTATTATGTTTTATTAAAATAAAAACAAACAAAAAGATTGTTTCTCAAATTCGTGTAAAAAATTCACAGAGCTAAACAAAGCTTAAATAATTTTTTTTTATTTATTTTCTGGTACCATCAACAAAAATAAAAATCTACGTGACGCGTCATAAAGCACCTGAAATCTTGCTCAATTCCACCATTCGATTGAGTGTACTGCCTAGACCATATATGTATGTGTAGGTATATTTAAATGTGTGTGTATCCAGTTGCATATGTGTATTGCTCTCTTGAGTGATCGTCACCCCCGTTTTGGCTTTGCAGCAACAAGTGCTTTCAGTTTATTTTTTTTTGTTGTTGGATCTTTTCTTCAGGCTGTGCTCTGAGGCGTAACTGTTTTGGCTTTTGAAACAACAGTTTTGAGAAGACTGTCTAGGGCGGCGGACGTAATATAAAAAGTATAAGCGATTGTGCTAGCCTTTCAGCAGCATAAACGCCATAAATATATTTGAAAACAAATGCAATAAACAATTTTTAAAACAAATCAATTATTATTTTTTTTTTGTTATTTAAAAAAGTTTTAACACGCTGCCGTTAACTTAAAGAAACGTTGGTTTTATTTTTCAACGCGTACGCTGTATATGTGTGAGTGTGAACTCATGCATAACAAATTTTTGTTTAAGAAGATGAAAATGTGAACTTTAAAGGCGTTTATCGTGTTTTATTTTTGATGTTATTAATGAAATGTGCAGCAATGATTAAAACAACAAAACAATCAGCTGAAGCAACAATAGCCACAATTGCAAACGATATGTTAAACCGATCGAAACTAAGAGTTAAAGCCAATTGCAAGAACAATTGCAACAGTGAAGAATTCAAACCACCAACAACATTGGAAAATAATTTTGAAATTGCCAGCCTCAATGAACATCAACAGCAGAGTCCTCCATTGAAGAAACTTAGCTTGCGTGGAAATCAACTTTGCGGCAGCATTTTGATCGGCAATTATAATGTAAGCCAAAGTCAAATAAACATGCATATGTATCTATGTATGTATGTATGTATGTATGTACATTCATATTTGCTTTAACTGATGAACGGATGGAGAAACATTATTGTACCAACGTATGAGCGGAAGTGCCGCACTTTGCCTTATTGTCGGCGCGGCCAACGATTTTCACGTTGGTTGCGTTCTAGTGCAAATACATTCAACAAAAAATTACTAGTCTCATTGCACATGTACAAATCGCATAGTTTTCTAAAATGATGTAACTACTGTGCTTGTTCATTATAGTATTTGACCCAATTGGAGGTGTGTGAAAACGAAATGGAGGTCTTGGATTTAAGTTCTTTGGCACAGTTGGAGACCCTAAAATGCAGTTACAATAAACTGATTGATCTGATATTAAACGGCAGCAGCTTACAAACTTTGATTGCAAATCATAACAGTGAGTACGAATAAAAATGTGTTGAAATTCATTGTAAAATACAAATTAATTATGTCGCTCTCTCTGCCTGTTTGTAGATTTGCATTCTGTAACGGTAAATCCGGTACCGGTTAAGCTAAGCTACATTGACATATCGTATAACCAGTTCAGTGAACTGCCGAATTGGATTGGCGCCTGTGTGCTTCTTCAACGTCTTTTGGCGCATCACAATCATTTGACCTATGCCAATCCACTGTTTGATACATATCGCATAAGTACGCTGCGTGTACTCAATTTGTCCCAAAATTGTCTGCAAACGCTAGATAGATTACCAGAAGCCTGTGAAAGCCTAAAGGAGTTATATCTGCAGAGTAACGAATTGCAATGTTTGCCGGAGAACTTTTTTGCCGTGACTCGTACCAAACTGTGTGTTTTAAATGTCTCTTGCAACAGACTGTCAAAGCTGCCGCTCTTCATGGAACATAACAACTGCGTACTGGAGGAATTGTTTATATCCGGGAACCAGTTGAACGACTGCGTCTTTGACACACTAATCCATGCACACAAACTGAGGAAGCTGCATGCGGCATACAATCGCATCACCGAATTGCCAGAGGCATGCGTACGTAATTGGTGCGATTTGGAAGAGTTAGTACTGGCTGGCAATATGCTGCAACAATTGCCGGAAAACATCGAGACTCTTAACAAACTCCAAGTACTGCGAGTGCACTCTAATTTGCTGCTATCTACGCCTACGTTGTCAAAACTGAGTCAGTTGAAGGTGCTCGATTTGGCGCACAATCATTTGGATCGTGTTAACTTACTCTCGCTGGTCCCAAAGAACCTTAAGTATCTGGATTTGTCTGCAAATTTACAACTATCTGTGGATGAGCAGCAGTTGAAAGTGTGCCAGACACAGAGCCAAAAGCATTGGAGCCTAATTGATGTCTCCGGCAAGAATCGTGATGCCTTGCCCACGTCACACAAGATTGGTGCTGTTAATGATGTTAATGGCGATGGAAGTGGTCGTCGGAATAGTCTTAAGCCACCCTGGCTGTTGGGTTTTGCCGAAACGCCGGGTAATTGTCGCAAGCTGATGGTTAGTCAACTACGTCAACCAGCCTACCATACAGATGAGGGCCTCTTCGGCATGTTCGAGTGCTATCAAACGTCTACTGTCTGCAGCGGCGCAGCCAACTCGTTGGCCGTGCTTGTGCCGCATATACTCCAAGAGCAGTCGCTGGCAAAAAACTCCATGACGACTTGCGCTTGTCTTAAGTACACGCTGATCAAGGCTCAACAACGACTACCAGCCTGTATTACTGCCGCTGCCATATGCCATGTGGCAAAGGAGCAGGCGCGTGCCAAAAATTATGTGCGACCGCTGAGAACGAAGCGTTTTGTAATGCGTGTGGTGAGCATAGGTCCAATTGGCGCTTACCTCGTGCGCAGAACATCAAACTATTGTCTAACGCAGCAGCCAAATGCACAAGCGGCCAGATTAACGGACCGGTCACAATGGCAAGCAAAGCGTCCATTTCTCGAGCCAGAGATTGTTGAGGTAAGACAAAAGTATAATTTATTTGTAAGCAGACAAATGTCATTGATTCATTGCCGCTTCAGATAACACTGTCAAACGATGACGAATATTTCGTTTTGGGCAACGCGCACTTATTTTCTGTTTTGGATATTGAACGCATCGCACGGGAAATACGCAAAGCAGAGAACGCTTTGCTGGCCGCCAAGCGTATTCAGGATATTGCACAAAGCTTTGGTGCCAGCGAGAATCTCAGCGTGATCGTTGTACGTTTTCGAAATATTGGCACGGACGTCGAACATTTAATCAAAGAGCTGAAACAAAGCGTGCGTAAGAAATCGAGCACATGTGTGGCACAGCCGGTGCCTCAGAGCAGTAATCTGTGTAAGCGCATTTGTTGTTATCGCAGTGATGCGTGTCGGCAGCGCTCCTCGGAATGCAGTGCTGGCAACACACGCAGTGAACGGTCATCGCCAAGCGGCCAAAGCGATCAATTGCACAAGGAGATCTGTGCTGGTGCGGGTGCAAATGATGAGTTTATACTGGCGCATGCGCGCGTTTTGGAGGAGGAGGAACAACAAATGGAAATGCTTGACGAAACTGACTCAGTGCTATCCGAGGAACAGTTTAAGTGCTGGGAATATATGTTGGAGCAGAATACACAATTGCTCTTTGACAAAGAATTGAATACGATTTCTAAATCATTTACTAAAAATCGTAACCTTGAACACAAAATGAATCTATCAAATGGTGATGGTCTTGATTTTAAATCGAATTTAATAAATGGCGTTTCTAACAAATTTATGTCAGTCAGTTCCCCTCAATTGTTATACACTGAGAAATTGAAAACGAAACCGCCCGTGAGCACAATTCACCAACAAAAACAACAGCCTCAACAACCACTGCCACAACTCTCGTTTCTTTCAAAGCACTTCGGCAGTAGTCGTTCAGTTCAACAAACCACCGGTTATAACCTTTTTGACTCGAAGTCACGTGACTCTTTGGCTGCAAACACAGCAACAAAATTGGGTGGCGGACCCAACGCGGCCTATTTTGGTTCACTGCAACGTTTAATGCCGTATAACTTGGAATATGATTTCGCTGTCACCCGGGAACGCAATATACTCGACGAGGAGAATGACAACGATAATAATGACGACGAATATATTGAACATGAAAGTCGAATGCGCAAATACTGGGGCGTGGCCACTACCGAATTGTGAAAGTGTTGCTCAGGTGGGCATAAGCAGTTGTTGGTTTTTTTTCCACAAGTGCTCAACTTTTTTTAAATAAAATCTTTTATAACTATCAAACTTAACTTTTTGTATTGACTATAAAGAACTTTCAAATATCTTTTGCTCCAGTCCAGTGTAGCGATTGTAATTCATGAGCTCTTACTACAGAGTTACAATATTTCCATTTCAACTCCTTAATTAATGACAATACCGAGTTTAACAATTTCTTACTGTTCTTTTCTTTTATTCTTACGTGTCAAATAGTATTTCATTTCTGTTAAATTTTAATTAAATATTATAATTCCTTTTTATAAATTACTATATCAATAGCGATTTTCTTTTTTAATTACGTAGTTTTTTGCTTTCTTTTACTTTTATATAATATTTTGTTTTTTTCTTTTCAGATATATAAACATGACATCACTTTTTCTGTAATTGATATTTCACCTATTTCGCTTTGGGTACGTTATTCGTTTTTATTTAATTTCATTATTTTATGTAAAGCAATAAATAACTTTTTTATTTAGTTAATCAATTTTTAATTTTTTCCGCTATACTTAATTAAAATTTAGTTTTATAATACACAAATATACAATTATTTACAATAAAAGTGGGTAACAATAAAAAAATAACATAAAAAATAATCATAAAAAATATACAGTATTAATATTTTTTAAGTTTTAGTTACAAATTTAGTTCAAATTTTTATTAAAATAAGTTAATGAAGTTTTGAGCAATTTTTTTTTTAAATTATTTTGGTTTACAAGTAAAGATCAAAAAAATTAAGAAAAAAAAAACAATACGTTCGGAAGAAGAAACTTTCTGCTTATGCTTGTGTTTATAGTTCGCTGGTTTGCAGAAAAGCTTTGTGTAGGGAAAATAGTAAAAGCTTTTCGAAATAAAATCAGATTGCATGCCCGGGAAAAAAATCGTTATGAATAGCGCATAGCTTTCATTGCTTTCGTTTTGTCGTCATCGCACGCGTCGTCAACTTGTCGAAAGCTTTCGTTAATTCCTCGCTCCTCGTCGACTAACAAATTTCGCGACTGCATTTGAAAATAACGGAAAAGAATGTTCGAGTATCAGTAATGCACAGAAGGCGTCGTCGCCGATATGGGTGGGATTGCTGAATTCGTTGTTGGCGTTGTGGACGCTGCACTGTTGTTGTTGTTGTTGCTGGTTGTGTTGCCTGATTCGCCACCAAGCCACGAGTCCGGACTGGGTGGAAAGTCAGGGTAGCCATGATCGGGACTTGAATCGTTGCTTAAGTCAGAGACGTTGTTGCTATGATGCAGTCGATGAGCCTTCGTTGTGCTGCTAAGCATATTCGTGCTAGCATTATGATCTGAAATGCAGAAAGTACGGGAGCATTAAGATAAGCACAAAAAATATAAAAGTGAATCAAAGAATCGGTTTCAGAGAATTGTTAGCACGCTTATTTACCGATATTCGTGTAGACTATATTATCTGGATATGAACCAAAAGCGTGCGTTTGACCCACTGTTGGTGGTGAACGACTGCTTGGTGGATATTGAGAAGGACTCGAACTGCCATGCATATAGGACCCGCGAATGCTGTGCGGCGATGCGCCCTCATCAAGGCCTAAATTGACGGTGCTATAGCTGTCGTTGCTAAGATCTGTAATATGTAAAAAGTAAGGGTTTTCAACAGGCACAAATAATGTTTTACTAAATGAGTTTAGAGGGAAATGAGAGGTCGTCAGTAATATATTTAAAATTAAAATTACAAGCTTCAAATCAAAACTCAATCAAACTTATAGCATGCTGGGAAAACTAATAGAAATGACAGTTAAAATACCCACCATGATGACTGAAGCTGTCATAGTCGACTTTCAGTTCATCCTTGTCGAGGAATTTGTCAGTGCGGGGCGAGCAGCTTCCCTTCATCGAGCGGAAGTACTGACTCCAGCGTGTTCGGCCTGCATCTTTTTTCAGTCGTTTTTCCTTGGCCCGTCGATTTTGAAACCAAACCTGCACAACACGCATATCTAGACCAGTGTCCTGAGATAGTTGTTCACGTACATGTCGCGCCGGTTTCGGACTATTATTGTAGGCGGTTTTTAAAGTCTCCAATTGCTTAGCGGTTATTGTAGTGCGTGGTCGTTTATTTGGCTGATCACCATCCAATGAACCATCCAAATATAAACCTGATTATTACACGATGTAGATATCAATTAACCCTTGGATTAAAAGTGCATTTTTTGAATTTACCTTTCGCTTTAGCCTCTTCGTAGTCACGTTTGCAAATCAATTTGCGATCTTCCATCAAATAGAACTCATCACCAGTGTTCAGGGTACGCGAGCACATCGCACAAAGGAAACACTGTAAGTGGTAGACATTATCCTGCGCACGCCGCACAACTTGCGTCGGCGGTATGCCCATATCACAAGCGGAACACTTGGTCCCGTATCGTCTATTCGTCGACCCGAACATTGCCAAAGCGAAAATTTTTTGATTTTTATTAATCCGAAATGCATGTATTGCAAGCGTGCCTTATTTTTTATTATCATTTGAGAAATTTACTTACTTAAAGAAGTCCTCCTTGCAGAAGAGTTGGCCGTTTCGCGAGAAGCATTTGTCGTTCAGCTGCGTGTGGCACTCGCTGCACTGCAGACATTTCGCGTGCCACGTCCGCTCGAGCACCTTCAATATGAAGCGGTCAAGTATCAGTTCATGGCAACCGCCACATTTTGGTATCGTCGCTGCAAGTTAGAGCACACGAAATCAAATTTTAGATTACATTTCGAGTAAATTCACTTTCAGTTTTTATTGACTTGGTATTTTACTATTCCTTAATATTAGAATTTGTATATTATTTACTTTGAATCTTTCTTTCTGTTTGTTTGACAAAGTTACTCATTTGCATTAAATAGTAAATTGCTTAGAAATTAAATTATGTTTTTCCAATTACAGTCAATTAACTTTCGTGTCACATTAACAAAAGCAATCTTCGATTTAATAATGGGTATGGGGCCTCTTAAATAATAGCTTTAATCTTTTT
Organism: Phortica magna; assembly: GCA_037044515.1. NCBI lineage: Eukaryota > Metazoa > Arthropoda > Insecta > Diptera > Drosophilidae > Phortica > Phortica magna. The sequence goes on from JBAMBP010001709.1 coordinate 30,606, forward strand.
GTTCAAAATTTGTCGTACTTTTTACCCTTTTGAACCAGTTTGTTTTCTTTCTGAGCCGAATTTAAATCGATTCCATATTTAAACTGACGCCTAATAAGAGTTTACAAAGGCCTACCCTACACGTGCCTTATGTGAAACTGTATTGAGCGAGCAACGTAACACCGAAAAGTGAGGTATTCTACATGGATTCCTACAAGTAACTAGGTACAACTCAAATTCTATTTAATCTTCTGGCGATTATGGCACGTATTCATTGTACTTTTCTATGCTGGATATGTACATCCAAAGTTGCACTATTTTTTAAGTCCAGCACTCTTGACTGCAGTACTTTGGTTTGTTGTTTTAGTTTTTTAGGTTGTTGTTTTAGAGTTGCTTTGTTTTTAATTCGTACTTTAATCACACTGACTACTCTGGCGCCAATTCGCTGTGAATCGTTACCAATGAAATACTGCGAATAATCGCGCTGCTTCTTTCTTTCCGATCGACTGGAGCGAACAAGACGCAGGACCGCTTTGCGCAACTTTAAACAAATTTGGCTTGCAACAATTGTGACAATTTTAAGGTAATATTATATACATTATAATATAGAGGTTTGCAAAGGTCTGATGTCTGTTTTATTAACTGTAGAAAATTTATTGAATAAGAATGGGTAAAAAACAGCGTCAAATGAAGAAAGCCGCGGCGAAAGCAGCTGCCGCCATTGCTTCGCTTGAAAACGTGTTGGCTCAAGGTTGCGGCCAAAGTACCAGCGTCACCAACGGTACACATAACCTCAAAGGGGATAGAGTGCAACCCAGTGGTTCAAAAAAGAAACTTTCATCGGATGATTCAGCATCAACTGGCTCCAGTGAGAGTGATAATGAGCATATGCCGGCGCTGGAGGACTGCAATGACGAGTGCGGCAACGGTGAGACTGGCGTTGATACCGAAGTAAGTGCCTTTCCGCCGCAACTTGTCAATATAATAAAGCAGTCGCGTGGCGAAAAAAAGGCACGCAGATTACTGCAGAAGCTCGATCTGAAGCCGGTTGAGGGTGTAAGTCGCGTTGCTATGCGCAAATCGAAAAATATACTCTTGTATATCGATAATCCGGATGTGTACAAGTGTCCACACAGCGATACGTACATCTTCTTTGGTGAAGTGAAGGTGGACGATATAACAACACGTGCCCAGGTGGCCGCTGCCGAAAAGTTTAAGTCAGTAGATACTGGTGCCTCAACATCCAAGGATAGCATGAAGAACGACGATACTGTGAGCGCTAATCACACCGATGAAGAAGAGGAGAACTATGATGTGGGTGAGTTGGACGAAAAGGACATTGAACTTGTCATGATGCAGGCCAATACTTCACGTAACAAAGCCGTCCAAGCTCTACGAGCAAACGAGAATGACGTGGTCAACGCCATAATGGCACTCACCATGGCCTAAATTTTAAAGCTAATGCCAAACTAACAACAAATTTCGAATGGTTCACTTCGGTTACAGCAGCACTGCCGTGCATTATTACAACTACTACAAATTCCTGTATACCACAGATTTTAAATTCAAATATACAACTCAGAGAAAACTTGATTGGGCTGTTAATTTCGTCATATATATATTCTTGATATGCATAAATAGTCGCCATAAAGAAATAATTCACAGTATTTTGAGACACTTTTAGAACATAGTTTTAACACATTTAATCTTCGAAACATTTAAGTTAATAAATAATTTGTTGCCTTCTCTTTGGCTATTGAATATGAAGTCACTTACACAATAAGAACTCTGGCAATTGACTAAGATTTATGGGTGGCACGCGATCATCACATTTGCTGCTGCTGCCACCATTGGACAGAAAGTCACTTTTGAACATCATTAGTTTCAAAAGTTCCATGCTGCATATGGCTAAACCACAATAATCGAATGCATAGAACCCGACTCGAACTCAAAGTTGCACTTGCACGTTGGGCACGATCAAAGACCCGCTCTGTAGGTTGCTGTTGACTTTGCACGTTATTACCGCTAAATGCATAATTATTTGTTATATAATGTTTTCTTAAGCCTTTTTGTGTTTAATTTGATAAAATTGTAGTTTCGTTACAGTTGAATTTTTGAATATTTCATTGGAATAAAACGCGCACTATAAAAGTTACAACAACTGGTTGGTATAATTTGAGAAGGAGAGTCCGTGACGTTTGCCAATAAGAACGCGCGTACGACCTTGTTGGGCTTGTGTGTCCGTCTGTTTGTGCGTATGTAATGAATTTATAATTCAGGTTTTTGAATTTCCTTTTCTTTTTTTTTTTGCTACCGAGACGCGCCACGTTCAGTACGAGTTCCGCTCGCCAATGCGCCACGTTTGCGAGTGCAGTAGCCGTTGTGGTAAAAAGTATCTAAACCGGGGTAAAAGTGTCGTTTTTGCTGTTTTCCAATAGGAAAACACACACACTCTCGCGCGCACACACACACACACACGCACACCAATTGACAACGAACGAGAAACGCTGACATAATCACGGCCCAACCCTTAGTGGCAGCGCATGTGAGTGACTGAGTGAGAGACTAGCGACAACTGATTTCCAATGACATTGGAAATTGTTCAATGTTTTGTGAGCTTTTGCTGCACCCTGTGCGTATTGTTCATGCTGTTGTTGTTGTTGTTGTCGTTATTGTTGTTGTTCATGTTATTTACTTTGGCTGTATTTGTTTGCAATTGTGCCACGATTTCCAATTGAGTTTGGGTTGGTCGTTCAACAAAACAACCGCGCGGGGCCGGTGGGCACATGATGGGAGAAAATCGTTCGAAGACAGACAAAATGCAAAGTCTACTGGACGAGAGCACAAACAAGTGTTAGAGAGCGAGAAAGAGATAAAGCAAGAGAGGGTAGGCGCATGTCTATGTGTATTTATTGTTGCGTCTGGATTGGTTGTTGTTGTTGTAGTTGTTTAACATTTTTTTTGTTTCTCTGGCCCACAATTGCAATTTTCGGGGAGTGGTCTTTGTGTACTATCCTTTTATGTGCGTGTGTGTGTGTGTGTGTGTGTGTGTTTGTGTGTGGTGGAATTGAAGTGTGTTGAATTTATTTTAGATCCTTTTTGTTGAACGGTTTTTGACTGAGTTGATTTTGTTCAAGTGTTTGTATATTTGTCCGTCAGGCTTTTCGGCCTGTTCATTATACATTGGTATTGTGGCAGTCATTTTTGGATATTTAATTTTGTATGGTATAGTAAAAAAAAATGTTGTTTTTGCATTAAAATGACCTTAAAGCTGACGAAGCTGTTGTTTTTCTGCCTTATCAAGGACTGATGTCTACGCACACGCACACATACATAAATCTACATACATACATGCTTAGAAGCATTTAAATATGTGCGCTAATGTGTATTTGCGTGTCTGCATTTATGTTTTTTCAAATAAAATATAAATTGATTTTCTTTGTTTTGCTTTGGGTTGCTTGATTTTGGTAGATTATATACTATACATATATATATAGTATTTTTTATGCGTTTACTTTTGAATACTGGACTCTGTCAACTGCTTGCCATTATCTATTTGAAAGGCTTAACTATAATTTTCGGGCTAAAAAGCAATAATTGCGTATATACTCTATAAATCCGGCAAGTTAAAAAGTGTTGCATACTTTACGGCACTATGTGAAACGTTTAGTGATGATTGCTTAATTAAAGGTTAAAACTAGAAAATACGCAACACATTTATTTATCCGTATGTTAGAGCTTCAAATATTGCTCAACGCACATTTTCATTCTACTCTATTCGCTATTTGACTGCACGTACGCCATTTTGAGTTTTACTGTTGCGCAGACAACAGACAAGAATGCCAACAACAACAGCAACAACAACAAACCAAATGTACGACATAAAAAAAATATAGCAACGACAATGCAACAACCTTTCCAAAGCAAAGGGCAAAAGCGCCAGAAGGACGACTGAAAAAAGAAACACAGTAAAAACATCAACAAAAATGGCGTGTATTCTTTTTGCAGAGCAAAGTACTTACGTGCGAGGAGGTCAGCGATATAGCGTTGCAAAACGGTCGTGCAAGCGGGAGAGCAGCGAATAGAGAACGAACGAGAGCTGGAGCTTAACATGAATGTGACAATACAACAACGGTTACAACGAGAATAACTTAATAGCAACGACGACAGTCGGCTTCCAGAAAAACAGAGCGAGCGAAAGAGAGAGAAAGAGAGACGAAATTACGAAATTTCAACACAACGCACAAAATCGTGCTAAGGCAAAAAAGGATTATGTTGTAAAAGCGGCTTATGCACTGTAAGCGAGTGGTGGTGGTGTGTCCGTGCCTGTGTGAGCTTATATTTTGGCACAGGACTTAAAGAAATTATTAAGCATTAAGATCGAGCTCTCAAAAATTAATTTAGTTTCTTTGCCGACAATACGGATTGGGTTTGAAAATGAGGCGAGTGAGCTAAAAATGTGCGTCGCTCGTGCATTTACATTAAAAAGTCTTTTTGAAATGAACTTTTGGCTTTTATTAACGTTTCATGTGGTGTAAAATACCTCTTGCTACTGAGACATTATCAGCGAATGTCTTTGTAAGCGATGTTGTTTTCGAATAAGCTCAGGAATATGTTGGCTCACTGGATACACCAGTCGACATTGAAAGTATTAAGATATTTTTTAATAGGAATTGCGTTATATTTTGCTTTACTTAGGTTAGGAAAAGTCTACAAGATGTCATAAGGCGAGTTTGAACAGAACTCCCACACATTTAAGCCAGTGGTTGCAGGGCGCAATAACAATATCCATGAACATGGTTGTGCATGATGGTGCCAAACTACGAATAAGCGTAAACATTGGGGTGGCGAATGGGCACGCCTTGCGTTGCACACGCATCCAAACACACACAACCCAAATAATAGACAAAGTTCCACATAAATGCCAAAAACTGTTTTTTCATGCTTTTTTCTGTTTTGCCTTTATCACTTGACTTCATCTCTATTCTCACACTTTCTTTTTTATACGCTAGCAAAAAGAGTACATTAACTTTGTCATGAAGTGTGCAACGCAGCGAAGGAGACATCTCCGAATACATAGAGTATATAAATTCTGGATCAGCACGATGAGACGGGTTCATATAGCCAAGTCGAACTCCGGCCAGAGTTTTAAAGTTAGCAAACAAATTTAAGTGCTTATCCTTGCAGGCAGATTGCATGTGAAAATCAGCTTGATCGAATCACTATATCATATAGCTGCCATAGGAGCGATCGGTCAAAAAAAGGGTTCTTGAATATAAACAAACCAAACTTCCAAAGTTTTATAAGAACCAGACATAAGGGCATGGCACCGCCCATATAGTGAAAAACTTTGAAATGGGCATTCTCTGTAAGCAGACGAGAGAGAAGATATGATTCTTATTGCGAAAACGTTAAAAAGGATTTGCCAATAAGAATAGTTGGGCAAACGTTTGCAAGAGTATATAAGTTTCGGCAAAGCCGACAATAGCTCCCTTACTGGCTTTTTTTTGCCGCTCGCCGTGCTCGTCCTTTGACTGTTTGTCTTGTGCGCTTGTTCGGTCATCCATTCCCTTTACTATTTGTTTGACTTGGACGATGTGCTCACTCTCCACGGCACCATGGTAATTTCAGCTTGTGCTCTCTACTTTTGCCTGACATCAAAGCATATTCCTATTTTTTCCATAGCTTTCAACGCTCGTCCTTTAATAATTTTGTCTTGGGCACAGGTGCAGAAATGCAAAGTAATATTTTAGCGCGCTTGCTCGTATGCCTTCATTGTTGCACGCCACAACAAGAGTAAACGTTTTCAAACAATTGCAGTTTAGATACAGTGTTGTGGCACAGTGCTGAATAAGGCAGTGAAGTCTATTTGAGGTGAGCAATATATACATGATCTTTGTATTAGATTTGAGGATGGCATTGACGCTATTAGCACGATTACTTTCGTAGGCGGTAATGTATGCGTTTCGGATACGGTTAACGAAGGGCTGAGCGGGGCATTGAGACGTCAATTTGGAGCATATGTCGAAAAAGAACGCATAGTCGTACAATACTTCGATAATTTACCGGAAAAGTTATACAAAGCACTCATTACGGTAAAATAAGTCATTCCGTAATCTAAGTTCAACTATCAGAAGCACTTAAAAGTCATTTGCCGATAGGAAGCCGTAATATCTGGTTGTAATTCAGCCATTGGCGTCCCCAAGGGTTAGCAAAGCAACCACTGCGTACTGTGGTCAAAATACATTTATTAGTGGACTATTCAATAGTACTAACAAATAGTTACTTGCATTACGCAACGATTGGAAAAAAAAAGGCGAGAAGAAGCGTACAGTATTCAAAGCACTCCTGCAAAGCCTGTGCCTGTGCATTATAAAATGGCCTGGCACACGTGAACTTTACACCTACACAACATCTGGTGTGCCACAGGTGAGGCGTGTGGCGGTGAGTGGGCGAGCGCATTGCTCATCACTCGCTTATGAATAGAACACAATCGCGTGCTACAACGTCGTTTAGAGCGAATGCACGCATCCATTAGGATGGCTTCGAATGTCCCTTTTAACATTTTTTATTTACCACGAAGTCAGTTGTCCTTTTAGCTTTTTACTTTCTGGTGTGGTTGTGTGTGCGTCTGTCCGGCCGTCTGGCTGGCTTAAAAGCTGCCACACGCTAACACTTTGCATAGCGCAACGGCACGCAACACAGCCGGCCAATAGAGAGCACACTAGTTAAGCTTGAGGACCGGCAGGGTACTTAGCTGCCTGTTCACTCTAGGTCCTTACTTGAGTGTATTTTTTTTTTTTGCATATCGGACGCAAATTATCTAATTAGAGCGCTTCAAAATAACAAAAAGTTCTGCCATTTGAGGGCAACTTAAACAACCCGAAAAGGTCTAATGACGTCGTCTGGCACAATTGATGGCTCGAAGGTGGCGAACAGTTGGCCAACTCTAGTCACTTTTTGATTGTAAATTTTTGGTGAACTTTGGGCTAACCTAAAAATGCTACAAATATTGTTGAGAACGCCGTTTGCTTGTCAAACATCGTATCGTTTCATTAAGCAGCACTTAAACATAACCTCAAATATGCTTGCAAGCGAATAGAAGCTATAAATGAATTTTATACAAGCCATGACAACAATTTGGACAAAACTATTTATCATAAGCGTGTTACGGAGCGACGACTCGCTTTGAGGCTTGTTTTGCTCCTTTCGGATTTGAGCGACTGTCTGCCTGTCAGTCTGTCTGTCTTTGGACGCGCGCATCTGTTACGAAGCATTTATCAAAATGTCAATGCAGCACTTAACCAAATCCATTAAAGCAACTCGCTGTACACGCACATAAACATACACATGTACACACACACACGCACACAGTCATACGCATGATTGCTTGCATTCAGCCAGTCAGTCAGTCAGCCAGTCAGTCATTCACTCATTCATTGGCCGTAAAAAGCGAACAAGTCCAAAGTCGAAAGCAGTCAACGAGCTTAGCAAGGAAACGAACGAACGAGTCAACGAATGAACGAACGATTGTAAGAGTGGTTCGAATAAGCGACGGACTTGCGTCCATTTGGTGACAGTGACTGGTAATCCTTTAAGTGTGCGCCTGAGTGTGTGTCTGTGTGTGTCTCTGCACCGGAAAAAGTCATTGCTGATAATATTGTCGACTCATGGCGACGGCAAGTGCAATAATTTGTTTGCAGTTTCCCGGTAAGTGCTCTATTTAGCACAAATGGAAACATTACCCACAACTCACTCGACTCAACTCGACTCGACGACGGGCAGGACGCCGGAGCGTTGGTTTGCTTGTGCGTGTATTATTCAAGGGTGAGATTGTTCTTGTTGCTGTTGTCTTCGTGCGCATAAACAAAATCAATTCGTAAAAGTCAAACAAAGCCAACAGCTACGCGTGCGACACGAGTGCGGCGAGGGTCTGCTTGTGGGTGTGTGTGTGTGTGTGTATGTATGTAGTTGTCATTGTTGGTTAGTTAAAGTGACGCAGACAAAGTCATCTTTTGAATGTGAAAGCAAGTAACGAGTGTCGTTGTAATCGTTCAACACTGCGAGTGCGCTATAATAAAATATTTTTTTTGCCGATCTTCTATCTACAATTCGTGCCGCTGTTTTGCGCTAAATGTTAACAGTTGTCTCGCTCGCGCCTGTGCTTATTTGTGCGCAGGCGGAAATACAATAAATAAGCGTATCCTTTGTGTGCACTTACGACAGTGATGAACGAACAAACGAGCGACTGAGTGAGCAAGTCGATGATGTACGATATATAAAAACCGTTCCATATTTCAGTTCGACGACGTCCCGCTGTTTGTTTGTTCGTGTGTTTGCCTGCTTGTGTATTTATTAACGTGCTCTATTTAATGCAGCAACCCCACGCGCTCCTTTGCTGGTGTTAACAATATCCGCGTGCAAACGCTCTGAACAAAAGCCCGGTTCATACAACGAACTCAAAGTCCTTGCCTTGCCTGAATGTGCGCTGAGCGTGTGCATTGATGACATATTTGAATTACTTGTGCCGCTTTCGATTTGTACGCCTTTGGGTGTGGCGCGGCATCGAATGTTCTCCTTCTCCGCTGGAAAGTTAATGCTTTTAATGTAATAAAAACATTTGCATCGTTTTCAGGGCGTTTACCGGTTGATGTTGCTTAATGGATTTTAACTCAATTCAACTTGTCCCTTTTCTGTTAGTTTTGTTGTCTTCTTCTTCTTCGAGCCTGTCTTTGAGCTCATAAATGCACTTGTTGCTGACTCCCGGACATACCCTTTTACTAGCAGTTGAATTTAGTTTTAGTTTCACTGATAAACTCCGTTTTCAATCGGCTGTCTGAATTTGCATTTTATTTAATTGTGCGTATTTTTTTAAATATTGAAACTACCTACGTTGAAAGAAAGTTCAGTGCAATCCGTGGTATCCAATGCAAAAGGCTACTCTTAATATTGAAATCTGTTGATCTCTGCTGTTCTCAAAATAATTCTTGTTCATATTCAAAATAGCTTCGTTGAAAAACCACAATTAAGCAATTATAAAGCACTTAAAACAAGTGCTGCAAAGAAAAAGGCAAAAAAGGCATAAAACAGTGTTCTAAAGTGTTCATAAAGTAAATTACAATAATAAAAATCCTGAAAGTCAAAAAGACTGGCGCATTTACTTTTAATCTTTATTACAAAACATTTAAGCGCAAACGGGTCCAAGAAGCTGTGCAAAGATGTCAGAGTATCCTATTAAAAGAAAACACAAACACACTCATAAACATTTACATTTAAAGGCGACAAAGGGCGGCGGCACACCGAAGTGGTATTGAGGACACAGGTGCGTCTGCGATTTGCAGCACCGGTGTGGGCAGCGGTTGTTCAGTTCAGCATGTTGGGTTAATATTACATGAGCAACATTTTTAATTATGAAACACTAAAAGTGGCAAGAAGAACAAGCAGCAAGTACATACATACATACATATAGTCAGCACCGCAGTCTGAGCACTAAGTCGGCGCAGAATGCACACGCAGGCAAAGGACAAACGCAGAGTGTGTGTAATGGCTAAAAGGAGCGCTTTGGTTAAACGATTCCTGTGTCGTGGCTATTAACTTAAACGCCTTTTCGTTAATGGAGCAGGCGAGTACGTAGGCCGTAGCATAAAGGACACTTAGCAAGGGCAAGTGCGAGTTGCTGCTAGACTAGACAAGGCGAGCTGAGACGAGGCGAGACAAGACGAGTCTGAAGGCGCAAAGCTGGCAAGCGAAGTTGCTGTTAATGGCAGCAAGACACGCGTTCGCATATGCAGAGCCGAGCCGAGCAGAGCAGGTGAATCCGGTGTCAAAGTTTTGCTGCGTTGAGTCTGGCGGGTGGCAGCGGTTTGACACTGGACAAAGTCGTTTGTGATACTCGTTGTGTTGCCGGCAATGCTGAAACACTTTGAATACTGTTCTTTTTTTCTGTTGCTGTTTTTGTTGTCGGCCTAATTGTGGCCGTGACTGCTCATCGTTGCCACGCCGTCGTCGTTTGCTGCTTTATGGTCTCGCATATTGAATTACTTTAATTGCAGGCACGTGTGCGCAAGTTAAGCGAGTTGTTTTAGCGACCCTCGCCTACCGCCGTGCACAGTGCAAAGTGAACAACGCTCAAGTTACTGCTTAACCGTTGCCGATTGCTGCACACGCAGTTCAAGTGTGCTGAGTGGCCTACTTGACTGCTCGATTGATGCCCTCGCACGCAGCCCAATGAGCCGCAACGAGCGCCACCGACTAGGCTAGGTGAGGCTCATGCACACACGGCAGGCAAATCAGGGTTAGTTAGTCTGTGTTTCACACCTTTGAAGCTGATGCGCTAATCCGGCCGAGAATTGCAGCCAATTGCGCCCTCCAACAGCTTGGTAATTCAAGCCCGCCTTCGACTTTGTGTCGTCTTCAACAAAATATTCTAAGGCTTAAGTATTTATGTCGAATGTTTTCGGGTTTTAAGTAATTGTCGCGTCTCGTGTTTCATCGTCGTCGTGCTGAGCAAGTATGTATATGAGGCACACGTGACATTAAAAAATAGTCCGTGTAACCTTTAAACTCCGCCTTTCTTCGACGCACATTTGTGCGATTTCGACCGCCTGACAATTAGTATTGATTTACTAACTTATAAAGCGCAGCCAACTGAATAATAATTTCGAATTTTATAATGTATAAAGAGCAAACAAACTACTTCCTTTGGACCTTGCCTCTTACTAATATTCAGTCAATATTTAATTTAAACAGCAACAACAAAAACAACAACGACAAAAACATGGCCGACCGACAATTTTTGTGGCTGATAATGCCACAGCCTCTGCGGCAATATTAAAGACCAATGTAAGGATTTCTTTTTTGCGCTCCTCGCCCTTTCTGCTTGGCTTTCATTTGTGCCTTTCGTGCGCCATCTTGGCATCATCAAAATGGCGTCAGGGCACATGTGGGGTAACCGGCTGTAACGCAGGGGGGTTAGCAGCAATAACAATAGCGACATTGGAGCGGAAATACTGTTAGAAATGAAATGCTGATGGCTCGAAGAGCTTGCGACGTGTAGGTGATGCAAAGAAAAAATCACCCCAACTGTGCGCACTGCCATAAGAGACCGACCGCAATAAACCTTTTGAAGCGCTTCAATGAATACGAAGCAAAAAATGGTAGCAAAAAATACAAATAAAAAGATTGTATACTATACGCCGTACACGTTGAGTTCGGATGAATACAATGCCTAAAATTGTAATTCTCCGCTATGGTTCGAAACTCCTACTTTTGCTGCAATGGCAAACAAGAATAAAACGAAACGAGAAGAAAAGGAAAGGAAAGGAAGGAGAGGCAAAGCTGAAACCCGTAAATAATCATAAAGGCAAAGGCGCACAGACAAATGGTCGTCTAATGGCTGAGGTGGGTCGTTTGCCGGGTCCGTTGCTGAGAATGCGGCCTGTTTGGCATTGCAAAGTCGTCGGCTATGACTTTTCTGTTGTGTGTTGTATGTTGTGTGGGTGTGTGTGTGTCTATGTGCTCTTGCTTGAGCAAATGTCGATGTCTGTAGGCGTGCGCTGCTTTTATGCCATTTTTCTCGTAGTTCTTTTTTTTTTTTTTTTTTTGTAAAATTATTTTTTTGTGCATTTAGCCAAGAAAAACCGTACACAAAAACGTAAATGAGGCCAACAACAAATACATTTTTGCTTTTTATTTACTGACTTCTTTATTTTGGTCTGTTTTGTTTTGTTATTTTGCTGTTCTTTTCGATTCGATTCGTCGTTGGGCTTGGCCCCACAATAAAACACGCGGACTTTACATCGGCCAAGCGTTATGCGAACTTTTATTGTGCCCTCACCCCGTTTGTGCCATGATTTCATTCTCCAACCGTCCAGCCGTCCATCCGTCCACTAGTCACAGCTTCAAATAGTTTTGTTATTTTGCATACTTGACGCTTGAATGGCGCTGAAGCGTTCTTTCATTCATTTTGGCCACCGCTCGTTCTGAATAAAATATAATGATGCCATTGTCTATGGCCGTCAACTGGAATTTTCGCCAGAAATTGGAATGCCATTGTGTGCACAGTTATTCATTACAACACACACACACACACACACACACACACACACACATCTGTTGAGAGACTCGTGCATTCACGGGCCTGACAAGTGCTCATTGTTTTGAAACCGAAGTAGTTTTTTGCACAGTTATGACGATCGGTTTTGTTTCCATTGTGTGACCACTCCAATTTGAATAGCGAGAATAAGAGACAATATTACACTCGACAGTTCAAACAGTGCAGCGTTTCCACAAATCTGCACGCGCCAATATAAAATTTCGGATTTTTCGCAATCCTCTTAATCCCTAAAAAAAAAATTATATTATCTTTGGTTAAACGTGGAGTCCAGGTAGTGGACTTTCAGGTAGAAGATATTATTGTTGCGTGATTGACAGAAGTTTGCAAGATTGGATTTATTCTGACTTTCGGCGCTTTGCACGTCCAACGATCGCAACAGTGTTGCCACTTTATTTTTTGCTGAGCTTTCGGACGTTTGTTAGCTGAGACGGGCGAGTTGGCAGTTCGGGCACACCGAGCCGAATAGAATTTGAAAGAAGATACGTGAGCGCGATTGTACAATATGTTGCTGATTAGGCCGCTGGGAGTGTGTGTAATGACCTTAATCAATTTCGGCAAAATTCACCCTTAACTGGTATGGTTTGAGGTGGCAACTCTGAGTCTGAGTTTTGCAACGTCAACAAAAAGGAAAGTAACAAAAAAATATAATAATAAACAATCTGTTGCACTTTACTATTCGAAGGCATATCAGCGATACGAAGATGAGCATGACCAGCATGACGAGGGTGCTACACGCCATAAAACTACAAAGCACTTAGGAAAATAGGGAAGAGGTAACGGTTGGGAATTGCTAGACATATAATGCCAGCGAAGAAACAATAAAACGCCAGCGGTTGTCATACATCGAACCAATATTGAATGGGTGAGAATTCAACCCTTAAACGTTTACAGCGCGCAAACCAGTCTATTCGTTCTAGAGTGAGATGTTGCGCCTTGTGGCTTTCGGTTCCGTTCCGTTCATGCTGGGTTGTCTCTTGGTTGTTTAAAGTGAAGTGTGCCAACGATACTGGTGTTATTTATGAGTCTAATGCTGTAAATATTTCTAAATCAGAAATGTTGTATATACTCGAATGAAGTCCTCTTTGTAGACACACATCCTTTGAATATTATACAAATTATAAATCCTCGTACGATTCACATAACTTACTGAAGTTCGTCCATGAACTTAAAACAAATAAATGCAAAATCTAACATAACAAAACGTCTTCGTTTACATTTGGTTTTTTTTTTTATTTATTTTTCTTTTGAGCGTTTAACAAAATAAAAACAATCTACACACCACCAAGCCATCAACAACAAGCCACCAACAATTTAAATAGCACAAGGGACAAAAGCAGACGCAACATGGTTGATATTTTTCCCTTATGTTGTTGTTGTTGTCGGCGGCATTTTCGCACTCAATTACTTACATTAGCAACGCTAACAACGGGATTTGTGTCGTTCCATTAAAGTTTTATTTCCGCAACGTGGGATTAGAGATATTTGTCGCTAAATACTTAACCAACTGAAGGCAGACACTGCGAAGTCAAGTGAAATGAGCCTAAGCGAGCCCATGCCCAAGCCCATTCATTTGGTTAACACAAGGCAGGCATGCTTTGTAAGTTACAAAAGTGGTAAGTGCATTTGATCACAGCTTCAAATAAAGTAGAACTAACGGTATCTGGTATATTCGTATCAGTGACAATGGCAGTAACAGCAGCCGACGACCTTTAAACCCAACATAACACAGCACAACCCGAGCCTGTGCAGCTCAACCAAGCTCAGCCGAGGGCAGTTTTACCCACCCCCATTAGGCTTTTTCTAATGCTGCTGCTGCTGCTGTCTTCCCCTTAAGTTTGCGCCGATAATAAAAAACAATTTGCCACCCATTGGGCACTGACGACGCAACAAGGCAACACTTAATGCGACTCGAGGCAGTTATCAGTAGATACATGTATACTTTTTCCCCTTGCCAAATTTTATTGTTCAGGTTACCAAGTATCCGTCCAACAATTGTAAATGCCAACATATGGCGAAGTGGTTTAGGAGCGCCTGTAATAAAATTACTTCGTTCAATGCGCACCAAAGTCGCATAATTTGTCGCATAAGTTTCAAAGTGACACTGAACTTAACGCTATGATTTTTTTTAAGTAAACACATTTATCTATTTGTCAGCTACTGATTTACGCTTTGATTTATTTTATGGTCTTGTTGATTCCTTTCTCGGTTCAAATAGAAGGTGACACTTTGAACAACTCTGTTTTGCCGACACTGCCATAAATATGTTGCATGTTTTTACCTTTTTTATAACCAAAATTGCATAACAACGCTTAGAAGCACAGTCATGTATATTTCCAACTTGACTGCATGCATGATCACGTGCGACAGGCACGCCCTTCGGTATGTAATGAAATCTGCTTGACTGTCGAAACTGAGAATCAGCTGCAGTGCTGCTCATCGTTAAAAAACAAAAACGAACACAAATGTGACAGGCAAAAGGCAAACGTGACACGTAAAATGAAGACTGAACACGCCGAGGCTTAAAAACGTGAAAATGCATGTGTGAAATAATATTTTCACTTTAAATAAAATGAACACATAATCGGCAAAAAAGTTTGTTAGTTTGTTTACTCAGAGTGAAAGCCAAGTTTATGCCAATAATACAATTTTAAGCTTTTTAGTAAAATTGAGCGTTTAACAAAAATTATCAATAATAATAAAAAAGAGTATATATTATTTTTATTTGTTGGCTTAAGCCCTGCTTTAAATTGGTTGTAAGTAGTTGGTTGTTGTTGTTTTGTGTATATTAATGTTAGACAAACACTTCAATGAAATCAAACAGTTGCATTCATTTGCATGGCTCGCTTTGAAGCGCCGCTAAATGCACTCATTACCAACAAACACATTCCGTTGTTTATTATTTGTGAATACAAAAAGGATGTGAAAAGAACCGAACAGAAAAGAAAAGAACATAGAGCGTATTTCGAAACATCCCTTCAACGTTGAGTGACTTTTCAGCTTTGCTGAATTCTGTAACTTCCCACACCGCCCTCTGCTCTGCTCAGACCAGCCCACCCATGCACTCTGATTACTTTCCACACGAGCGTTTCCATTGTGCTCGTTTGGCTTTTGTGCTCAGTCGGATCTAAACAGGTGGTCTCAGCGTGTGTCAAACACAACTGAATACGAGTTCTATTGTTCAAAGACTACGCTTCAATCTGCCTTTATTTATTGTTGTTGTTATTTACCTTTCAATCAGTTTCAATGATCTTATAATGGCAACGGATTGGACCGGGTCGGCTTGGCTCGGCCTTTGCGCAGTTCCCCAGGACTTCATGACGTTGCCAAGCACCGCATTTCATTTTCCCAATGAAGTCAACCGCAAATTATGTGAAATCCATACATGCATAAAATATATTCTTATTCTACAGTATTGCAAGTACCAAAGCCACTTTGAGGTTTCATGCTGTTTGTTGATTTGTTGTTTTGATAAACATAATTATTTAAACAGGTGCGCTAATTTGCTATGATTTTTTTCCAGCTTCTAATGACTATGGGCGAGGATTGCCCAAGGCTTGTTTATTATTTTGTCTAGACTATATTCCTAAAAGTAACCGTCTTCGACTTCTACTTCAACCACCTGACAATTGACCGGATGAGACGTTGACGTTGTTGCTGCAGACTGATTGATTAGACACGGCGTGCACTTGTTTAATGTATGTCAATCTGGGGAACCCATTGTATCTCATGATCAACATGATCATGACTACTCAGTATTATCAAAGTTATCAATGCTGATACGATAGCAAATGAGTCATATCAAATTAAAGGTATCTATTTGTCAATGCTTGAAATCATCTGTCAAAAATAGATCATTTTAAAAATGACTATCAATACTAATCAGTGAAAAGATAGCTGTCATCACTTGGCGACAAAATAGAACTCAAACGTCATTTTTAGCAGAAATTTCGATTATTTGTAAATATTTTTTCACTTTACTGAAACCTTGGTTGGTAGAAAGTTGGTACGAACCATAAACCATAAATCAGTACCAGTACACAAACAGTGACAGTGTAAAGTTCTTTTTGTCATTATAAAGCAATCGAATTTCCGATATGTCAATATTTAACAATAATAGCTGCGATTATTTAACTTATCACATAGAATAAACGTGGCCACTACTTAAAAATACACTGGCAGAAAATAATGACAAAGATTTGTGGATTTGTGTGGCGAGCCAGCGATGAAATCCGAGCTATTGCACTATCAAAAATGTTGACTGTGATTTTGACGTACTTTGCCTCTTGTATTGCTCATCCACAAGTGCGAAAGAGTTCTCGCTTATCTCCCACCTGAAGGCGACTCGATTTACGTCGCACATGTCAATAGACCGTCGTCGCTTGCTGAGTGTTGATTATTCAGTCCAGTCCATTTCAATGCAGCGCGTTATTATCGATACTCGTTAAAGATAGGTATGTAAGTGTTTTTAAATTCCATTTGAGTGCCTCAAATCGCTCATCCCCCACAATACACGAGGCAGTTTCGATTGCAATGCAAAGAAATGATCGACTTCTAAGCAGTTTACAATCTGCCGGCAACTCTTGTAGTAATACCTTCCTACTCCCGTTCGAATCCCTTTTCGATTGCCTATTCGTTCGTCAAACGACCTACTATTTGCTTAAGACTTAAGGCACTCCATGCTCTATCAGTGTCGATGTCTGTTTGTCCAAATTGTTGAACTAGATTCCAAACACTTCAAAATGTCACATCACCTTTTCCAATATAACTCAAGCATTTTTTCTGCTTCCACCTTCTTGTTGTATCATTACTAGTTGCCTATTGTATTGTGTTATTTGAGCAACATTAAAGTTTAATGCCATAATCGGTGCTCTTAAATCTGAGCAGTTCTTTCAGTTTTGAAGTTGCCGCGGCGGCAATCTTTATCGGATTATCTCATTTGTAGATAATAAAAAAATAAGAATTATGACCGGCATACTTTTTTATACTCTTGCAAGAGTATATTAATTTTGTCATGAAGTTTGCTACGCAGAGAAGGAGACATCTCCGACTATATAAAGTATATAAATTCTTGATCAGCTTGATGAGTCAATTCCATCTGTCTGTCTGTCTGTTTCAATGCGAACTCCTCTCGGAGTTTTGAAGTTACCCAAAAAGTTTAAGCACCGAAAATTTTCTTCTTCTTCCAGACAGTTTTTATGTAAAAATCAGCTTGATCGGATTACTATAGCATATAGCTGCCATATGAACAATCGGTCAAAAATAAGGTTGTTGCTTGAAAAATAACGTGTTTTGGAGTTATCGCCTAAATATTTTGCAAAAACACTTTTATGAGGTAAACAAAGATATAGTGCAAAAATGGTTAAGATCGGGCTTGTATAGCTGCCATAGGAACGATCGGTTAAAAATACGGTTTTTTTTAGAAAAACTTTTTTGTTCTTGAATATAAGCGAACCAAACTTTGCAATTACGTGTTATTATTGTTGCTTAACAATATGCCAAAGTCTTAAAAGAATCGAACATAAGGGCGTGGCACCGCCTATATAGCCAAAAACTTAAAAATGGGGTTTTTGTGTAAGCAGAAGAGATACAAGACTACAAAGTGTAGTGAAGCATGACTGCATTGTTTCCTTTAAGACAAATTATAAAATGGGCGTGGCTACGTCCCTAAATCTTCAAAAACGTAAATGATTCTTGTTGGGTAAACGATAAAAAGGATTTTCCAATAAGAATAATTGGTGAAACGCTTGTAAGAGTATATAATTTTCGGGAAAGCCGAAAATAGCTCCCTGGTTTGTTTTATATACCCATAGAAAAAGTGATTTTTTTTTTGTGTTTTATGTAACATATATAAAAAGTGCATGCACAAAAGTCCTTTTAGGCGTTGTAGAATGTTGGTAATAATTCCATATGTTTATTCTTGCAGTTTAAAATGTTCATTGTAATGAAAAAACCGAATATCATTCTTATCAATTTGAAAAGCAACAGAAGAACAACAAGAATCTCTAAAAGTGATTTTATCTCTGAACGCGTTACAATTCGAACGCGACACGCACCGGAGTACAAGAAGGTATGTTTGTACATGAAAGCACATTTTCAAGGTGTGTATTGACTAAATTTGTACATTTATGTTAAAGTACTTTCAAATATTTGTTCTCTGACAAAAGTCAACAACAATAGAAGCAACGGAACAGCGGCAAAAATAGCGGTTGATCATTACACGCCGCCAGCCGGCAGAACACCGTTACGGGCGGCTTTGTGCCTGCTGCTGCCGCCGTTGCTGCTGTAAAAGTGATAAGCGAATGGCAGAAACACGGCGAAGCTAATTGCACTAGATAACGGTTAACTGGAAGTTGTGGGTTCAAAACAAATTGGTACTCGTAAAATGCTTCAAGATCTTGAGACATACATACATAGATATCGGCGAAATCTAAACATAAATGAAAAAATATACTTTAGCAGAAAAAAGGTGACAAATCTATGAATTTAACTTTCTTAACTAAACTTTGCTCAATGGTTCGATGCGCACAAACGCAAATTAAGCTTTAAAAACTCATCTGGCTTTTTTATACAGTCTCGAAGTACTTTAAGCTGAGCATCTATCAACCGACAGAGATTCGAGCAAAACAAAAAAAAATTGTGTACAGTTACAAAAGATGTGCTGTCAAAATTCTGTAATTTAATAAAGTTCGCTGCGGGATATTGTTTTTTTATAACGTCTTTTGCTACTTTCTAAAATCGTACACCCCCACAACGCTTGTGCACAGACACTCTCACACTCGCACGCACACACACACACACAGACGCACACAGATGTCGAAGTGAAGTGTAAAGCACTTTACTTTTGTGCTACACTTGGCAAATAAACAGTAAAATAAATTCCTTTGCGGACTTCTCTCGGCTGTCTTCGTCCCCCTTCCTCCCTTTGGCTCAATGGCAATGGCAAAAGAACGCCATTGGGGCTGTTAAAAATTCATATGGCAGTAGCATTTTGTCAGATGTACCTCACAAGCCCCCATATGCGCATACATACATACATATATATGTGTACATATATGTTCACATATTTTTAATGTATGTATGTATGTATATTTGAAGCAATGTAGTGTACTGAGTAAACACATAAAAACAAAATTGTGCTCCGAATTTTTTGGCGCAAATAAACACATAAAATAATATTAAAAAAAAAAAAAAAAAATGTCTACAACGCGCTGGCGCTATTTTTATAAGAATGTCACTCTCAAAGAGCTCCTTCTTAGTCGCTGTCGTTCGCATTGGCGTTGCGATGTGGCTGCTGGGTTGCCCAGGTTGTGTGCACGAACAGCAAGGGCAGCAGTGGCATTTGGCTTTACAACATTTTTATTTTATTACTTTAAGTAAAATAAGCCAACATTTGAAAATATCATTGCCATTTATTTGCTTAACAAAAGGTAAATATTACCAATGCTCGTTACCAACCAACAACAACTACGAACGCCGAGGCCAGGAACTTCTGGTGGTGGCTTACTTATGTTTGTTTGTATGTGTAGATTTCATTCGTACATCTGACTTCAGACGGTGCCAACCCAATGCTGGCTTGTCGTCACGTCTAAGTAATCTTAAGCGTTGCCAACAAACCATTCCATCCATCCAACCACCAGGCCAACATGCGCTCCTTAAATGCTCCGCCCACAGGCCAACTCGGTAGCCACTATTTAAAAACGAAACTGTGCGCAACTTCTAAAAATGGGGCTAAAATGATTTATATTTTAATAATACAAATAAGAACAAGAAACGAAACAACTTTTTGCTCCTTTTTTGCTTTGAAAGTCTTTAGACTTGTCAGCTTTGCCGTCACTTTGATTTTTTTCTTCACTCCAGTGAGAAAACAAAAATTGTAATTATAAATTGCTTACATCAGAAGAGTAGAAACATATCCGTCTATTATATTCTAACCTAGGCATTGTGCGTGAGGTATTTGTGCGATCTAAAACTATTTTCTGGCTGTCCGTGGGCTTATAATTTTGTTTTTTGAGCAACCTGGTGCAAGTCAATTTGTCGGAGGAGAAGAGGCAGACAAAAAGATTTGGTGAAGTACAAACGTGCCAGTGTGCCATATTGGCGCTAGAGTGTCGGGTTCGTGCAGGAAGAAGCAGAAACGGCTCACAATAAGAACATATCCCCATTGAATACATCGCGACTTACGCGAAGACAATACAGAAGGAGCCAAAAAAATACACAAAAAAAACTAAACCCTTCTTGTCATATAAACACAGCTGTTTTGTGAGCTGTGTTAATTGGCACTTGTTTGCATCACATTCAATCGGTATCCGCCATCTTTAATGAACGAATTGAAAGTTAAAGATCTTTTAACAAGGTTCAAAGTGAAAATATAAATTGTAAGTTCAAAAAAGTTTTTGTGTAGAAACTAAGTAATTTATTTTAATTGCTAACCTGGCAGAAAAGCGTGGGCACTCTTGCCAAGCTTGTTACTGGAGACAGCTGAACCAGGAAAAGTGCGAAAGAAATCTTAAGGTAAGCCAGTTTTTTTTTTTTTTTAAGTCCTTTTTTTTAAAGTGTTTTTTTTTTTTTTTGTTTGGTGTATAATGATTGTGATTAAAAAAAAAAGCATGTCTGAAAATGCTCCTCCGTGTATTATTGAACCATTGGACTTGTCAAATATCCAAACCCAATTAGTTGACGAGACTGACGATAATTGTCCAACTGAAATAGAGACTGATGACAAGTCGGAATCTTCGTGTGACGATAGCGTGCTTGTTGATGAGTTGAAAGTATCTCAATTACTGATTGACTGGATGAATGTGCTGCCAGTCACCAATATAATCGAGCGTGCACAACTGTTAAAACTGGCAGCTAGAGTCGACGATGCCGATGAAGTGATTGTCTGCAATCTAATACTTTTCAAGGACATTTTGGATACACAGCTCAAACATAACTTATTAAACGCAGACAAACGTAATGACAAACGCTTAATGGCCATTGAGAAGGAATATCAGCGCAAACGTGCCGCAAGTGAAAAGCTGCTGCTAAACGAAAAGCAAGCCTTGGTAACTAATTCCCAGAGAACCTTGCTACAAAACAAGGGTCCCGCTTTGATTGAGGAATTGTACAAAAAAAGTGTGGAACTAGCGTCTGAAATGAAGATCCATGTAAAGCGACGTCGTAATCGTACAGTCGTGACTTCTGGTCCATGTATTGTTTATGAACTGAACGAAAAAGACTCCGAAGCGGATCTTGAGGAGCTGCGCCGTAGCATCGCTGCACAAACAGCCAATAAGCTATTGAATTGTCTTATTGAGCATTCGGATAAAAAGGTGAATGTTGAAACAGGTTTGTAGCTTATAATTATAAATTTTTTTTTGTAAAACTGAACATTATTAAGACATTGATAAAATCATAGGCCGACGCCTTGTATTTGCTGAGTTTACTTTAGTTTTATAGTATATCTGATCGGTGTGTCTTCGACCAGACCAGTTGCTAATACATCTGACAACAAGCTAAAGAACATCAGCGAATTGTTTAAACACGAGAATGTTTCAGCTCTTGTAATCTTAAGTTGGCACTTGATCGTTTTCAATATTGCCAATGACAATGGAAATTCCACAGACAAGTTTTGTATTTGGCTTTGCACTTAAGTTGCACACGACAAACAAAACGGAAATCGAGTTGAAAGCGTCAAACTTAACTCACAACTAAAACAAATACAATAAATCGCTGTGAAGTTGCAAGTTGCTGCCGCACTAAACGAGTTATAAACAAAAAGTGAGCCACTCGAAAAAAGGAAAACATGTTGACATAAAACAAATTACAACGATCGTGTGGCAAAGCGAGCAAAGAAGTTGCGAGGGGTGAGCGTTGAGCGGCAGAGGAAACAAGCGTAACACAAACAGGATACGCAAACAGGATAAGGCGGGCAATTGTTTGTTGTACGCACAAAAGTCTAACGAAGGACACGCGTCAGCTACGACAAGTGAAACGACAATGAGGAATGGTTGCGGGTTTGAAGTATAGGGGGTGGGGTTTAACGGAACGTCGTACATACAACGCGCTAAGCAAGTGAAATGACAAACATATTTATTCAATTTTTGACAGCGAGCAAACAATTACTCTCAATCAGCCAAAGTCGAACCCGAAATGAAACAAAACACCCGTGGGTGCGCTCAGCGCGAAGCAACCGACAGCAACCAAAAGCCAGCCTCACCCTCCACCGTGTCCGAGCAAACACTTACTTCAAACTCAATAAATATGGTTATGAGCAAATAAAAACCAAAAGGAAAACATAATATTTGTTTCTGGTTACAAGAGTTTCTGGTTTCAACGCGCGAGCCAGAATGCGTGGTCGATGAAGCCCTTGAGCAAGTAATTCTATTTCTGCGCTCGTTTTACGCAAAGGCTGACAATGCTGTGCGTACGCTCTGCTCGTCCGTTGGGATTAAGTGTAGTGTAGTGTATATGTATATGTGTGTGCCTGTGTGTGTGTGTATGCGCGCACATCAAGTGCTGGGAAAAATGGCTAAAAATTAACAGCACGTGCCTGTTGAGCATCGCATCAGTTGATGCAGCCAGTCGTCAAGCAGCCGTTCGGCCGGGCGGTCGCTCGGTCGGTCGGGAAAACAGTTATCAATGTGCGGTGGCGTTCATTCGCCGTCGCTTACGCCCTTTGGCCGCTGGCTGTTTTTCGTTTTTTTTTTTTTGTTTTGCTTGCCTGTGCATGTCTTATGCTTAAAATTGAAAGCGTATACAAAATGTTATTTATTTGTTTGTAATTACTGTTGTCGTAGTTCGTTAGTTCCTTTGAGGTATTACGATTGTCGAAAATCGGCAAACATTAGGCATAAGCATCCACTCGATTTCGCATTGGTTGGTGTGTCTTTTTTTTTGTACGAGCGTTCTCGCCTCTCGAGTATTAAACGCCGTTCGTAGGCACGTGCAGCGGTCGTCGCACACTTGCTGCGCTTTTAACTTTGTAGGCTTCACGGCCCGTGCTCACCCACCCACCCAACAAACACAACAGCTACTCTTACTTCAGTCGTCATTAATGCGCTTTTGCAACAAGGATGCGATTTCATGCCGAACACATTTGCTTCGTATTCGGTCGACTTCAGTCATTGTTGCCTTTCGGTACTTCAACGACAAATGATTATAATCTTTTAGACTTGTATTGTTGTCTTTCACTTGCGAAAACGTAATAATTGTCGTGCATTTGGCTTTGTTGTGCAGCGTGCGTGCGTGTCGTGGCGTCGAGAGTTGGGATTAGCAAGTCAACAAATACGCTTTCTTGATAAATCAAAAAATATTATGTCAACACTTTGTTCAAGCATAGAATATACTATAAACAGTCTTTAACAAATGTCGTAGTTCCTATAAACTCTTATTGAAGCTTTAAAGCGCTTCATGCCACCAAATCGTAGGTAAACTGTTTTATTCAATTAAAATAAAACAATTAGAAGCTCAAAACACTCAACATGAACAAACGCTTTTCAACACTGGCCTGGAAGAAACTCTTTTGCATGAGTCTTGTGCGGAATTATTGCAAATACATGAATAAATGATGCGCTAAATAGCAAAACAAACAAATAAACTATTTTTGTAAGAAATTTTTGTAATTCAAGGCATTCTTCAATATGCATAAATTGCACAAGCGAGTGAGGTTATGGCAGAACAGAAAAGAAAACGAGTCTGTTGTTGTAAAGTCAAATTTTAGCTGTCGTACTCACCCTCAAGCGCACGATTTCTTGAAATTAAAGCGAGCACCAACTCAGGATTTGGGTCAGCGTGGTCGACAACGTGGCCGCTGCTGCTGTCCGGAAGTGGTTGTTGTTGCTGGTGATGTTGATGATTATGTTGCTGCAGGCTATTGCCAAGGTGAGTTTGTGGCGTCGTCGGCTGCAGCGTCATGCCCACCACCGCTGCAGTCGTCGCGCCGCCCGTTTGCTGTTGCTGTTGTAGAGTTTGCTGATTGCTGTGTGGCAGCAATTGTTGCTGCTGATGGATGTGCTGGTGATTATCCATGGCGGTAGGCAGGTTACCGCTGCTGCTGCTGTTCAGCAATGACGAGGCCAATGATGAATGCTGCTGTTGTTGTTGTTGTTGCTGCTGTTGTTGCTGTTGTTGTTGTTGATGCTGATGATGTTGCTGTTGATTGGCGCTTAAACTGCTGCTGCTGCTGTTGTAAAATTGGTGGTGATGATGCAGTGGCGGGGGTTTTAAAGTTTGCATCATCGCTACTGCAAGTTGCATAAATAATTCTTTTGGGCTTTCGATTTTTAATAACACTCGACGATGTATGCGCAATTTTGTATTTATTTATATGAAATACTTTTACTTATTGATTTTTATTTATTTGTATTTCGTAATAATACATAATTTTTTTTCTTAAGAAATTATTCACAGAAGAGCTTTTTTTATTGATTTTTTTTTTATAAGAGATTTGGTTTTGCCTAAAAAGAAAACCATAACTTTGTATAGAACACTTTGCACTCTGGCAGTTGAGTTGAAAACGACGCACCGCGAAATAATCGGGTTGCACCGACAACAGAGAACCGACCAACCGTTTAAACGCCCAACCGACCGCCTTAGACAGTCAGGGCACCGCTTCTGATTCGATTTCGATTGTGTGAATGTCGCCACCGCTGCCGCTTGTCGTTGCCGCTGCCGTTGCCGTTGCTTCTTCTAATCAGTTACTTGCTAGTACTATTCGCAAAGGAGCCGCAAAGTCTTTATCACCTTCCTTGGTTTTGGTGTTTTTGTTGTTTTCTTTTCGTTGGCAGTAGTCGCTCGTAGTACTTCTGCGCTTATCAGAAATACTTGAGTATTCTTCTGTTTTTTATTTATATTTTTGTCGTTTTTTTTTTTTTTGTGCGTTGCGGCTCTTTATGTTCACAGACGATAGATATACTGTACTGAGAGATACTTAGATACTATTTTTGTGCTTTTTTGTTTGCTTTCTATATCAGTGTGGGTTTCAGTTGACGTTGTCATTGTTGTTGTTGTGGTTGTTGTTGTTGTTGGTTTTGTGTTCGAATTCCCCGATTCTATTTGAAGTTTGCTTTATTACTTGTCTGATTTTCGTAACGCAAAAGTTAACACATTAAAAAATCACATTTGTGAAGCGTTTAAACAAGACTATTTTTTAAAAAATATTAAATTATTTTTTGTTAAAGTAACAATCTAAAATCCGTATATATAGTTATAGTTATACAAGAAACAAATAACGTTAGAATTGTCAATTTATGCACATATTTTAACTTAATGCATATAAATTGATATTCTATATTATTTGTTTCTCGAATTATGTAATAATTTATTATGTAGTATTAGTTTATTAATATTTTGATTGTCTTGCTAGCAGTAATTCTTAATTTTTGCTGTAACGGGTTTTAAAAACATTTCAAAATCGAAGAAATTAAACTGCACTTGGTAGGCTCTTTTTTTATTATATTTAAACATTAAACAATTACTTTGAAATTTCACGTACTTATGTCCTGTTCAGTCCTTATCAAACTGCCGGCGCATTTTGCAAAGTAAACGTTGAACGACCGACGGCGGTAATGCGACAACAATGGCGACGGTAACGGAAACGATAACTGTAACTGTAAATACGACGGCAATGGCGAAGTCATTTACGTCTGCGAAAGCGACGGCAAATTGTAACGTCGCAACTTTGGCAACTGACGCACGCACGCAGGCACGCACACATAGACAGACGCATAGAGACAACGCCAGTTGGCAAAATAGCACGCGAGTGGCAACCGAGTCGACTGAGTCGAAAACGGTAAGCAACAAAAAAGGCTACGTGTATATATGTATGTGTGTATGTATGTTTGTACATACATACATGTAAAGCAATGAAAACAAATTGAAAAAGAGAAAAAAATCGAAGGGGCAGCACTGGTCAACACTGGCTCGTTGGCGTATTCGTTCTCTCGTTGTTTGCCATTTTTGGTTTTGGCTTCTTTCGCATTTCGGGTTTATTTATTTGACTTTTTGTTGTTGCTGTTATTTTCACAATGCGGTGACAACGAAAACGGATACAACTCTGAATGTGGCAGAGCCTGAGACTGAGGCGTCGACATCGCATGTTTACCAATTGATCTTAATGTGACACAAATGAATGGTAAAGTGCATTCAGTACGGCGGTAACTGTAAATGTACAAAATTGTCGATTGCCTCGTTTTGCTTGGGCGTATTGTGGGTGTACTTGTATAAAACGCTCCGAAATGAGCAACGAACGAGCGAAATACAACAACATTATAGTAAGAGTAAAGTACGGTTTCTCTTTTTTAGTTTTTTTATTTTTAAAATTGTTGTTGCACCATTTGGCTACGAAAAAAATCGTATATGTATTTATAGGTACATATGCATACACCCAGGTAGGAGTGTGTCGATACAGTAAGTGTAATTTATCAACCCTACATAAAAGCAGGGCCAATACCTTAACATTTCTTGGCCCCTATTTGTATTGTACTTGCCATATTTTTAAACAAAAACAAATTTTTAAGTTAGCCCGTTTGTGCGTTGCGTTGTGTTGTGTTGTGTCGAACAACATATAACACAAAAAGAAAGAAAGACAGGAAAAAGTCGTTGCGACACCTTATACCCAAGTCAACAGCACTTAAAACTCAACAAACTCAAGTCAATGCGTGGTCAACAAATAAAATAAGTTACACGCGCCCACCAACGCCACCAGCACACCCCTTTAGCCGTAGCCGTAGCACACACACACACACATACGTATAAACACCGCCGCCTACCCACTTAAAGGGTATCTAAGCTATAACAAGCACCGCCCACCAATATACTCGTGCACTGGAAGTCGATAACAAATGTTGATAGTTGAAAGCACTCGCTGTTGTTGTTGTTGTTGTTGTTGTTGTTGTTGTTGTTGTCTTCATTTTTTCGCCCATGCGCTTATCTAATCAGAATCGACGCCATTAACCGTGCAGTTTTCCAGCGCAAGCGCAATTCAAATAGCATTCACAGGCACACACACACACACGCTCGCGAATGCTTTCGCCTATGTGCAATTCAGCAATTCGTCGAAACGAGGCATCCTGTGACTGACGCTGCATCTGTTTGTATGAACAACATAACTTGTTTTTTGAGTGTTTCAAAGATTTATCGTAAACTGTGAATGGTTTATGAAACAGCTTTTCTAAGCGTGTTTGACATTCGCAGCCATTTCGAAGAGCTTTTATTAACGTGTGACACGATTGGCTTTGGCCTTTTGAAAACCGTGTAGTCCAAGGATCAGCGTATATTATAATAACAGGAGGTGTTTTCCTTACATTGCAGTGCAATCAGAATGGCCCAGAAAGCATTGAAAAAAATCAACAACTCCTCAAAACAGGTACACGGTTAACATTGTAAAAAAACAAGACCTTGTATAATTTTTAGGTACAGGGTGTGACGAAGTCGATTACTTTTGACCACAGCTTTTTATTATACGCTTGCAAAAAGAGTATTTTAACTTTGTCATGAAGTTTGTAATACAGAGAAGAAGACATTTCTGACTATATAAAGAACATGAATTCTTGATGAGCACGACGAGACGAGCCATGTCCGCCTGTCTGCTTCAGTGCAAACTCCCAGAGCTGTAAATATATTGAAAAAATGCAAAGCCCGAAATTCTTCGCATATGTCTAGGCATTGTAGGTCTCAGAACCATCATGATCGGACCGTTATAGCATATAGCTATCATAGAAATGAGGTTTTGCTATTTTAAAATAGTGTGTTCCTTGAGTTATCGACTCAATATTTTTGATTTTACGTAAACGAAGATAATGTGCATATAGCTCTCATAGAAATGATCGGTCAAAAATAAGGTTCTTATTAGAAAATGTTTCAGTTCTTGAATATAAACAGACAGAAACGATTACGTGTTTTAATGGACGCTTGACTCTACTGCAAAGTTTTATAAGAATCTAACATAAGGGCGTGAGACCGCCCAGAAAAATTATAAAATGAGCTTTCTCTATAAGCCGACGAGAGCGAAGAGCAAAATGTAGTGAGGTTTGATTGCATTGCTTTCTTAAAGACAAATTAGAAAACGGGCGTGCCTATGCCCTTAAATCTTCAAAAACGTATATGATTCTTATTGGAACCTCCATAAAAATTTGTTACTAAGCCAAATGCAATTTTAAAGATTACTTTTAATGAATAGTTTCATTTCGAATGTTGAAATACAAAGAATTCTCGCATATTTCGATAGCAAAAATAAAACAAATTAACTATAAATTTTATTAATAAGCAGGCACACACAGTGTTTTATTTTTATTTTTAAACTAATCACAAGACAATAAATAAATGCTTGTCATTATACAATACTTAGTAAGTTTTAATGAAAGTTTATTGAATACTAGATTAGACAATTATTTTTTAAATCCCTTCGTTCAACCGGAGCATTATGGAATTACCTGTTGAATTTTTTTTTTGTTTAGTTCCGATGATACAGTGACGAGCTAGAGTGATCACCACAGAGTACTTTTTTCATTCAGGCACCAACGAGAACACACACACACCCATTTTTAAATATTTTGAAATCCAATTATTTTTAAATCTTTAAATACATATTTTTCATGTGGAGAAACATTTCGTATTAATTATTTTATTGTGCCGCGAATATTCATGAATTTTTACAGTTTTAGAGATATTGTGTTTTTAATTCGGTTTTAAAGACTACTTTCGCCTATGTCACCGTGTATTCGTTGTAGACAAGTGCGCATTCATTATTTGCTGCTTGCTTCACCTGTTGTTTGAAACGGCTGGGGCTTGGCGCATGTCGAGGTCGATTCGATGGTGACATGTGCGCAGCAATTATTTTTTCTTCCTCGACAAGCGCGACACTTTAGCGTCATAGACGACATTTCTGCGACTCGCTTCATTTGCAGAGTTGCATCACCACTTGGTCATCAGTTTAATGACGCCGTTTGGTGGCTTTTTCCGGATGTACGTCGATTTTGAAATAGTCTTTTACCGTTAACTTAACGACGTTCAAAACGCCTCTTTTGGCAAAGAAACTAATCTCAATGGTAGCGGTAGTTAATGAAAAGTTTTCAACTGCTTGAATTCGAGCTTGCTTTTTGGCCCAAAAAAACAGACTTTCAATGAAATATTTCTCTTAAATAAATTATTAATTGTCAGCATAAAACTTCATAATGAACAAACTTTATTCAAAATGACTCATTTTCTTAAGTGCTACAGAAAATTCTGAAGATATTATTTTGCTGCAGTGAATGCAATTGCAAAAATTCACAGCTCATATTGAAGTGGAAATCTTTTAAAATATGAAAATATTATTTTTTTTTTTTTCATGAAATTTAACGTTTTTTTTGCAACAGTTGGAATTTCCAATAGAAGTTTTCAATGACAATAGATTGAAGAGACTAAATGTTTTTTTAAACTGACCAACACGTAGCAAAGTAATACACAAATCAACATTTTGTGAGTTTCAAAAGTGTGGACCACACTTGAACTGACTCATGCCAGCCTGCCATTCAAGCGAACATATGCCGAACTTTAAATACATATATGTATTCTGCATTGCTCTCACAAACTAAGATGGCAGTACTGTTGACAGCTTAAATTGACGCATGTCTAGTATCCTTTCAAGTAAACATTAGCGGGCTTCACTTCGAAGCAAGAAATTGTCTGTCTCCAAGAAAACGTAATTTCCAACACTTAATTAATTAAATTGAATTTATTATTTAATCAATTAAAAGTCGTTTCTTAATTTGAAGATGTATGAATTCAAAGAGAGGACGCACAACATGACGAAGGGTATTTTTCGCATTCCTGCAAGATAGTGAAGATTTCAAGAGTTATTCCGGTGAAAAAAATGAATTAAAGTTTAATCAGATTGTAAATTTACACAATAAAAACATTGTGTTTGAAAATGGTATTGTACAGAGAAAACACTGAAACAAATCGGGGAAGGAATCAGGTGTTAGGATGAGAGAACTGTAAGGTCCATTGCTTGTCTTTGTTAAATTCATTTTGCCTGCACCATCTTGATTTCTACGACTGTTGTATATTTAATTTCAACTATCTTCGCCAGTAATCCTTCAAGTGAATCTCTTTATATTTTCTAAAAGTCTAAATAAATTGAAACTCCTAAAAATTCGTTCAGTGTACCATTTGTAAGTTTATTACACGAGCTTAAAGAAATTATTTCAAACTTGCATCACATATTTACAAACCTTTTCTTTTGGGTTATATAAATCTTTACAATAGCTCATGCTACTTAAAAAACTTTGTATTTTACAACAATAAATTGCTTCAGCAACGATATTGTTCATAAAAAATGTTTAAACTCGCTGCATCTGCACATTTTTACACATCTTACAGTGCGTATTTAGTTACCATTGTTGTAGTTGCCGTCATGGGTCATTAAATTCATATTGTTGTCTTTTCATTGACTTTGACACACTCGCTAGCCATTTACCATTTACCTCTTCTTTAACTGGCGATCTGTCGATCACGAAGTTGCTGATATCGCTAAAATGTCGAGCACAACATTCATGAACTAGTGAGCAGTGAATGTGGTCCACAGGTTGTGCGCGTTTCAATAAAAGTTCGAAAATTTAAAAAAAGAAATAAGGTAATCCTTAAGTTGCTTATGTTATCTATAAGAGCCAACAGATACAATGGACTTTGATGAATTTCGTGATTTTGGAAACGCTTCGATTGAGTTTCTTATCAACTATTTGAGAGACATACGTGAGAGGTGAGAAAACTATAACTTATATTTTGTGTGCATTATTTATGTTCCGTCCATTGATTTAACAGAAATGTATTGTCCTCGCTGGGGCCACGTGCCATCATCAACCAACTGCCACTTGAGATACCAGAGCAGCCAGAACATTGGCGTGAAATACTCGCTGATTTGGAGCACATTATACTGCCGGGACTAACACATTGGCAAAGCCCCTACTTCAATGCATATTTTCCGTCCTCTGCTTCTGCGGGTTCCATCATCGGCGAAATGCTCATCGCGGGCATTGGTGTGCTCGGCTTCAGTTGGGTAAGTGCATTCTGTCAACTTTTAAATATACTTTTATGTTATGTCCCCTAAATAAAGTTCAATGACTTAAAGGTGATCTATTAAGACTTCTTTACTTATGCGCAGTAAGAAATTAAGCATAAATTATACATTTCAAACAATCAACCCATAAATCTCTATTTATTTGTTCACGAATTTATTTCTTATTCAAACTAATCTTTTCACTTTCGCTACTATTACATGCAAATAAACGAACAATTATTTTTTATGAGGTGTCATTAACAACCGTTTTTATAGTGTTATTATTATTCTCAGCTCCATATAACTTAAATTGAGAAACTAGTTTTGTTTAGCTCAGTGTGAATTTCGCGCTTATTCTTTGATTTGATTGGACCAACTCCCGGATCTGGTGTTCATCACTTGATGAACTTGAGCTCTTAAACTATACCAGTGGCTGGCACTCAACAATAAATTATAGGCACCAATTTTCACTTGCTAGAAGAACGGTTATTAGTTCCATATAAGACTCAAACTTTAAAGTTGCTTAAACGCCGAAAAAGAGCCCAAAAATTGTGGCTTAAAACGAAAGTTGCCCAGCTGTCTTTGCAGAAGCTTACGATCTGGCTTACAAAGAGCTCGCTCTCTCGTCATATGGGCCGTCTCATCGATTGAGTATCGAACACTTCCAGCTATATAAGCCGATTGCTTAATATTTCGAACGACAGTCCCTTATTGAAAGCGTTCCGTGCATGAGATACTGACAGCCTCAGCATCACTCAAGACTTTCGTGAAGTTCATTAATTGTATTTGTTTGTCGTCGCACTTTGTGAGCAAACAAACAAATCTTATAAGTGTTAAATCAAAACAAATAAGCAGAAGGGAATATGGATGCGAAAACGTTTCGTGAGTTCGGAAAAGCCGCGGTGGACTTTGTCGCGGATTACATGGAGACAATACGCGACTGTGACGTATTGCCATCGGTTGCGCCTGGTTACTTATTGGATTTGGTGCCAAAGGAAATACCCGAACAGCCAGAAGCCTGGAAAGATATACTCAACGATATTGATCGTCTAATAAAGCCGGGCCTAACGCACTGGCAATCGCCCAACATGCATGCCTATTTTCCGACCGCCGTTTCGTATCCCTCCATTGTGGGCGAGATGCTGGCCTCGGGCTTCAGTGTCATCGGATTTAGTTGGGTAGGTGCGAGCAGCAGCGATACAGCGTCAGTGAGATTTCTCTTGATGACGCTGCTTTGACAAACAGTTGACCCTTTTGTCTGTGTGTGTGTGTGTGTGTGTGTGTGTGTGTCTGATTGTGCGCGCTACTTTCACATGCAAGAAACAACAACAGCTCTAAAAGAAAATAAAACTGTATTATAACTGTAAGGTCTTTTCCAAAAACAGGTTATTTTGACAATGACTTTTAATTGTTTGTGTTGGCCGCTGATTCTTCAGCAAACTCTTCATCTACAAAAGTAAAAAACAAAAACAATAATAAAGATTCCACCTGTTTGTTTTGCAGATCTGCAGTCCAGCCTGCACTGAACTGGAAGTTGTTGTTATGGATTGGTTGGCCAAATTCTTGAAGCTGCCCGAGCACTTTCTACATGCAACAGAAGGTCCTGGCGGCGGCGTAATACAGGGTTCGGCCAGCGAGGCTGTACTGGTTGCAGTTTTGGCGGCACGTGAGCAGGCTGTGCGTCGCATGCGCATTGAACGGCCGGAGTGGTCGGAGAGCGAGATACGCGGCAAACTGGTGGCTTACTCGAGTGATCAGAGTAATAGTTGCATCGAGAAGGCTGGAGTTTTGGCTGCGATGCCCATAAAATTGATACCGGCCGGCGATGATCTTGTGCTGCGCGGCTCGGCGCTAAAGAACGCCATCGAAGCCGATGTGGCAGCTGGCTTAATACCGGTTGTTTGTGTTGCTACGCTGGGCACAACCGGCACTTGCGCCTACGATGATATCGAAACGCTGAGTGCCGTGTGCCAGGAACATGACGTGTGGTTGCACGTAGACGCCGCCTATGCCGGTGCGGCCTTTGCGCTGGATGAGTGTGCCGAACTACGACGCGGCTTGGAACATGTGGACTCTTTGAATTTTAATTTGCACAAGTTTTTGCTGGTCAACTTTGACTGTTCTGCCATGTGGCTACGTGATGCCAACAAAGTGGTTGATAGTTTCAATGTGGATCGCATATATTTGAAGCACAAGTACGAGGGCCAGACACAGATACCCGATTTCCGGCACTGGCAAATACCGCTGGGTCGGCGCTTCCGTGCCTTGAAGGTTTGGATTACATTTCGTTCACTCGGCGCCGAAGGTTTGCGTGCCCATGTGCGCAAGCACATCGAACTGGCTGTCCAATTTGAGTCGCTGGTGCTGGCTGATGAACGCTTCGAAATGGTGGCGCCACGTGCACTTGGCCTAGTCTGTTTCCGACCGAAGGGCGAGAATAGCATGACTATAAATCTGCTGCAACGTCTCATGGATCGTAAGAAAATTTACATGGTCAAGGCCGAACACCGCGGCCGTGTATTTCTGCGATTCTGTGTTTGCGGCATGGATCCGAAGCCGTCTGATATTGACTTTGCCTGGACTGAGATTGAAACGCAACTAACTCAACTCCTGCAGGCGAATATTTGTGAATTAAAGGCCAACTTTGAAACGAACATCCACAGTCAGGAACTGATAACACCAAAGGCTTCCGATGTATCTGAACTCACACAACAATTCACAACTGGCTTGCAGCTGAGCACCAACGAGAAGTCTAAATGAACATGTATTTCTGTTATGCATTAACAAAAGAATAATTCCGCGTCAATAGTTATTTATTATTTTTACTGAATACACGTTGTTTTAAGAAATGAAATATTTTCCTTTTTTAATTATATTGTAATTAAATCTAACGTAATCAAATTCGCTTTGTGCTCCTTCTGAGCCATCAATCTTTAATGGTAAAGTTCTTGGTTGTATAGACCGGTATCTCTTTGGTAGGCGTAAACTCGGTGCGTGTAATAAGCGACTTTGGGCTTCCGTGGTTTTGTAGCCAAAACTTCATTT
Source organism: Phortica magna (assembly GCA_037044515.1). Lineage (NCBI taxonomy): Eukaryota > Metazoa > Arthropoda > Insecta > Diptera > Drosophilidae > Phortica > Phortica magna. The sequence goes on from JBAMBP010001709.1 coordinate 64,763, forward strand.
CGTTTATCTCAGACAGCGGCGCTTCCAGATGGCCCTTGACTGTGCCATCCGGAGTAAAAAAACAGCAGCCATTAACGCCCAAGGTTTTCGCATAGCGCTGCGCATGCTGTCTAAAGAGTACACCTTGCACTTTGCCAAAAACTTCAAAATCACAACCAAAAATCGGTTTTACTTCTTCCATTGATACCCAATTAATTTTGAACTAATATTTATATGAAAAGGCAATATGATTTTGTCAGACTCAAGACTCTCAACCAAGTGGAATATTCAAATTCACAATGAAAAAATAAAATTTGAACTTAACCGTTTTGTTAACAGACAGAAAGCTGCTTACTACAAAACAGTGTTTTTGACGCCCTGTGCTGAGTTGATCAGCTGTTCGCACTTGATTTCACATTTGAGACTTGAAATGCCTCACACGCAGTAGTATTTCGAGCAAACTTATGCACATTCAATACGTATTGACTACAGGGTCGTGCTTCTTCTGATATAAATGCGCACTTTGCCGCGGGGATGTACCCCCACTCCATAAATGCCGTTGCATCTGTTTAGAAAATCGCAATTTGGCTGTTTGCGATGTCATTTATTTTTTGATAATGAGTCTTGATTATAACTTTTTAAAACCTGTGTGATTTACAACTTGTTGGTCCACACTTTGGATTTTAATGTAAGTTTGTTTTCAATAAAAAATTATCGTATTTGAATGACTTTAATTAATTTGTCCCTTTTTCTGTCTAAAAGCAAACACAATCTAATGAAGATAGTTAAAATTTGTTGGCTGGACACATAAAATCGTTGATTTACAAGGCCATAACTTCAAAATAGAAAGAGTGCTAACGCGTAACTTTTGATATGCGTTGGTAATTGATCTTGCATAATTCGCTTCCGACACCGTTACCGCCTCGGCAAGTACCAAATGCGGTACCCAGTGCAGCGCATTTCACTTAAGCTTGCTTCGACGTTTAACGTGAGCAGAAGAAGAGGATTATATAATGCCACCGCTCTTAAAACAGGCGACGTCGATCTAAGCTGGACAACACAAACTATAGAAACAGCCGAAGATATACAGAATGATGCGCGTATTATTGTAATTGGTGCTGGACTGGCCGGACTGTCAGCAGCAAATCACCTGATAAAACATGGTTTTCATCGAACTATGGTCTTGGAGGCAACCGACCGGTGCGGTGGTCGAGTCAACTCGAAACGGTTTGGTGATACGTTTTGTGAACTTGGCGCCAAATGGGTGAACATTGATGGTTCACACGATTCCATATATGAACTGCTATGCAACGCCAACGGACTCAAGAAACAAATAAAGCAGCCCGGCCGCATTGCTTATGTACATCAACAGGGACGTGCTGTTAATCCGAAGATGGCCGCTATGATCGATGAAATGTTTCGACATTTGTGCCGTGGCTTTAAAGTCGCGGAGAAAGTCAAAAACGGCAACGATCTGCAACAGCTCGACAATGTTATGGCTTATTTTAAAGCCGAGAGTAACAAGATCATCACTAGAACCTTCAAGAAACAAGATCAAGTCATCGCATGTGATATTTTTAATACGTTATTCAAAGAGTTCGGCAGCGTGCTTGGCTGCTGCTTAGAGTATGTGAATATCGAACACATCAACAAACTACCCGCGCCATTGCAAAGCGAACCACAGGCAATTTACGTGCCCACTGGCCTCGACAATGTGCTACACCGTATTACGAACAACATCAATCCAACACGCCTGCAAACCGGCAAGCCAGTGGGCAAAATACAATGGCAGTCGACAAGCGTTAGCGGCGTGCACACTTTGCTTGGCGCTGGGCCAGGCAGTCTGCTTATCGAGCCGCAATGTGTCAGCTGTCTTGACGGCAGTGTCTATACGGCCGACCATATAATCTGTACCTTACCGCTGGGCGTGCTTAAGAACTTTTCCAATTTACTATTCAAGCCTACGTTACCTAAGGAGAAACTAGACGCAATCCAGAAACTCGGTTTCGGCAACCCAGTTAGGATCTACTTGGAATACAAGCGACCCATCAGCCAATGGCTAACTGTGAATTTACGACCTTTAAGCAGCGCGCTGCCAAAGAAGCGCGAACGTGCCTGGACGCAACAAGTGGTGGAAATAGCGCCTGTGCCGAGTAGCAATCGCGTCATTGAGATACAAGTGGGCGGCGGCTTTTATGATGAAATCGAAAAGATGCCCGACGCCAAGGTGCTTGAGGAAATAACAGCGTTATTGCGCCAGTGTTTGGCTAATGAAGAAGTGCCGTACCCTAGCTCTTTGCTGCGTTCGAATTGGAGCTCATCGGCTTGTTACTTTGGCGGCCGGCCATTTTTTACCACAGAGAGCACGACACATGACGTGCAACGTCTGGCACATCCACTGGGGCATGTGGTGCCCACGTTGCTCTTTGCCGGCGATGCAACAATAGTGAATGGCTTTGGCACCATCGATGGCGCACGTGCCAGTGGCATACGGGAAGCGCAGCGCATCATTGATCACTACCAAAAAGAGTTCCTCGAATGAGCACGAAGAAGGAAGAAGGCACTAACGCGGTTTTTGTGTACGCTTTTAATAATTTTATTTAGCAAATTCATGTACATATACTGGCATACACATACACACATACAACAACACAACGTCAGAGGCTTAAACACTAAATTAAAAGTAATATTTTATATATTTATTTTTTACTAATTAAACGCACGAAGAGTATTATATTTGAGCAACAATAATGAAATAACAATTAATGGAATTAATATTAATATGCAATGGTTCTTCCCTAACACTGGAGTCAATAGTTTGGTCCGTACTTCTACCGAGGCAACGCTTTACTGCTTTTGTGCCACTTCCTCTTGGAACAAGTCATCGGCAGCGGCGCTTACCTCCGACCATGAGTAGTCCATGTCCGCAGGCTTTGTAAAGCGTGAACACACGGCCATGCGTAGGAAGTACACATCACTTATCTTCGAGGGCACCAGATGTATATTGCCACGTCCGTTGATGCGTTTCAGCAATGCCTCGTTGCGTTCATTCGAGCCCTTGAGCCGGAAGCACACCAAGCCCATGTTCACCTCATCCACAACTTCGAAACGGTCATCGGCGGTGCAAAGTTCCCCAAACTGCTTCGCATAGCCGCAGTGACGACGTATGTGCGCCTGCAGATTCTCGACGCCATACAGACGCAGCACGAACCACAGCTTGAGTGCGCGGAAGCGGCGACCCAGCGGTATCTGCCAGTGCCGGTAATCGGGCACGGAGCCTTGCATGTCATGCTTCAGATATAGCGGATCAACATTGAAGGCATTCACCACCCAGCTGGGATCCTTCAACCACATTGCGCTGCAATCGAAGTTCACCAGCAGCCATTTGTGTGGATTGAAATTAAACGAATCTGCCGTCTCGATGCCTTTCATCAAATGCCGGTATTCGGGACAGATGAACGCGGAGCCCGCGTAGGCCGCGTCGACATGTATCCAGACATTGTGCCGATTGCCCACAGGACCGCACTCGTTCAGGCGATCGAAGGCACATGAATTAGTCGTGCCCAATGTGACAACGGCCTGAAATTATTTAAGAAATTAAGTCAAAGTGTGCTGTGCCCAAATTCCATACAACTTACATAGAATGGTATCAAACCGTCGGCCAGATCCTGCTTGATGGCTGCCTCCAGCGCATCGCCACACATCTGATTTTGCGCATTTGCAGCGACGGAGCGCATACGCACGCCGCCCAGTAGGCCAGCACGCTCCACCGAGGAGTGCGCCTGCGTCGAGCAGTAGCCGACCAGCTTGGAGATAATTGTATTGTCATCCCAGTCTGGTTGTGCTGCTTTAATCTCCTGCATTTTCTTCGCCTTGGCGCCTAGCAATGCAACCAGCGTGGCTTCACTGGCTGTGCCCTGTATGACGCCGCCGCCTTTGCCACCGGAGCAGGCCAGAAACTCGGCTGGCAAATCCAGCATTTTGCCCAACCAATCTAACATGACAACCTCCAGTTCGGTGCACGCTGGACTAGCAATCTAATTGCAGAAAAAATCAGAAGATTCATGTGTCATTTTGCGATTTCATACTTTGTGCGCCGTAGAGGAACGTGGAACGCTACTCACCCATGAGAAGCCAATGCAGGCAATGGCGCCACTAAGCATGTCAGCCACAATGGCTGGGTAGGAATTTGCGGTTGGAAAGTAGGCGTGGAATTTGGGACTGTGCCAATGTGTGATGCCCGGCATTATAACGCGCTCAATGTCCTGCATGACATCCTGCCAGTTCTCTGGTTTCTCGGGCGCCACATCGGGGATTAGTGGACGCAAATAACCAGGCTTTACATCGGATAGCACGCGTCTGAAATAAGGTAAGTTTGGATTTATAACCAGTTTGAAAACAGTGGTAGCATATCATTATGTATACAAGAAAAGTCTGGGAAAGTTATATGTAAACTGGAGACAATCCCGTAAATTTTAATAAAATTTGTTTCAGAAAAATTAAATTATTTTCTGCTACTTCACACAAAGGACTCTGCAAAATTCGTTATGAAGCGCATAAAAGCACAATTAAGATTCAATTATAAAGTCTTCAACGCAAATTAAGTTGATACTGTTTGAAACAACCCCACAAGCCTACTTCCTTCATGAGGAGCCAACCAAACGCCCAACTCCCCTTTGCGTGCGGGCAACAAAAAAATCTGTGCGTGACAAGTGAAAGAAAAATCTCAGCAAAACTTGTTGCACATAACAAAAATCAATAATAGAGTTACATTCCCTTTCTACGTGTGGCCGCCTAAGCAAATGGTTGGTACATAGAGACAAATGTATCTACACAACGTACATACATACTTATATGAAAAGCAATGTTAAGTAATACTCAAGGTTTTCAGATACATGAACAAACTTCAAACGAGAAATCTGTTGCAAGAACAATGCAAAACCTTGGAGAGCTTTTTGTTTTTAGCTGTTAATTAGAAGTGAAAAGACCTCTAAAAAAATGAGTGAGAAAAAGTGACCTAACCTGGGCCCGAGAAACAAGATTCGAAATGTACATTCACCAGATGTAAAACAAAAAACCTGTAATTGACTCATTGCATGCTATTTTTGATTCTTCCCAGAATTCACCGTTTCAAAAAAGTCACCAAGCAAACACGCGCGAGATTTCAAACAACACTTCTCATTCAAGTAATTGAAGTGATATAAATTAGCGTAAATGAAAAAATCGCTTGAGGTCAATAAAAGGCGGCAATAATACATTTGTCGAGCATGAATCAAAATGCTGGCCTAAAAATACTTTCAAACGACCTTTGGTGCACTCACCTGTCGCGTATGTTTTCCAAATATTCGGCAATGTAATCGACCATCGATTTGGCAAAATCTCTGAATTCAGGCGCCTCCATATCGATCTGTGCATTAAAAGTATACAACAATGAATCAAATATATCATATAATATCATATCATCAAGTATTAGTTACAGTTAGTGCCGCTTGGCTTGTTAGTGCTAGTTGTGTGACTTACTGAGACATTGGGGTCCAACTTGTCGTCATTGTTAGTGGAAGCACCGTTAGTTTTTGGTTTCGTTTTCGGTAATATATTTGACATTTTTTGGAATGAGTTTCGAAAATACTTTAGAGCCCAAATCTTTGTGTTAGTTCGTTTAAAATTTAGAAGAGAAGAGATGGTTTAGCGTGATGATTAATTAATTATGATTTGTTTGATTATGAAAACTATGTTGAAACATGTTAAAAATTCCGTTAAAAATTCAAAACATATTTTTTAATTATCGACAACAAATACAACAATAGTACACTTAATTAGAATAATTAAATTAGTTATTATTTAAATCTTTTCAATGACATCGTGAACAAATTTCCAAAATGAAACCGGCCTAAGTATAAAAAGTATCTAACAGATACCTTAACTCGTATTAATGCAAAGCGGTTGACTTCAGATGCTTGTTAACCTTGAGTTGTTGAGCTTGTATGTACACGTTTTTTTTTTTTTTTAATTAAAATGTAAACCAAAACCATTTAAAAAATAAATGTTATGAAAAGCAACATTGAAGCCTTTGCCAAGTTATTTCTTAATAATTAAACAAAAAATACATTTATTTTTTCATTTTGTTTCTAAATAGTTTACACAAATTTTGAACCATTTGCTCACCTTGCACTTTATTGAATTACTGTTAGTGAAATAGGAGATCTATTCCCACTTTTGTATAACTAACTGAATGCGTTTTTGTGTATTATTTGCACTATTTCCACTTAAATCCAAGTATATATTTCCGTTTCTGAGCGCAGTTTTTTTTTTCCGTTACTTTCGCAATTTGTTGCAATGTGTTTACACGCAGCGTGCTACCGACGAAGTGAGCCCAATTTGCCAACCGAGGCGGCTTTTAAAGCAAAAATCTCGCACTCGTCCGCAACGAAAAGTTGCTGTTTGCGCTTCAGGACCGGTTCAGCCGCCAAACAGTTCAAGCAGAAAACATTTTTACGTTTTTTAGTTGGCGATTTGTCTGCGTTTTATATGAGAATTTATAGAAATTATTAAATTGATCTAATTCGCACTTCATTTGTTCTTCTGAAGTCACATCCTTTATAGAAAGAACTTTGTAAAACTGACTTGAGCCGACTGCCAAACTAAAATAATTATTGTTTGCCAGGTTATATTAGAATTCATAGCCTTTAGAGGCCCCTATCTGATAGTATTTTCACTGTTCCTAATAAAAACTCTGTTGCGTTAGTGTGTGCATAAGTATCTATGTGAGTCATGGTGGTAGGAATTTTCTAAATCAGTGTTCAAATAAAATCGTTGCAAAAACAACACGAAAACATACATATCGAGTAATGACGCGTATAATGGACTGGCAGAGAGACGGACGACGGACAGGTTTTTTTTGTTTCACGAAACTCAAAAGCACTTGACGCACGCCAAAGCTGAACTCGAGCTCATTCGGCTATCAGTTGCAGATATTAACGACTCGGTCATGAAATGTGATTTTGTTTACTTCTTCGCCTCTTCTGTATTAGTGATTTATGCACACATACATATGTATAAGTTAAGCATAAAAATCACAGATACTGATGGTTAAATCAGCATCTACGCAACGGTAAAACCACTAAAGCCTGTGACGTCAAAGAGCAGAGCAGAATTGGGGGGTTTTCGCAAGCGCAATCAGTCACTCACTCACTCACTTAACTGTTGCGTTATTCTCTCTCTCTCTCTCTCTTTGTTATGCACATAGATACTTGCACGCTTGTAGAATATGTGAATGTTTGTGACATTTAACGATGCCACTTAAGAAAATTACTTTTTACATGAATCAACAGATTCTCGGCTTTTATCGTCGTCTGCTTTATTCTCTTCCTTTGTTGTGTGCGCTAGCTTACTCTCCAGCCATCATTTAAATCATTCCTTTTATCCTTGCCCGTCCATAAAGTATTTTAAAAGCTTTTTCGAGTTCTGTTGATGTGATTTATCTTAAATACAAAATGTCAAACGAAATTGACTAGGTTGAGTTGTTAACTTTAAAAGGCACTGGCCTGAAGATAAAGTGTAACCTTCTTTTTCTTTTCTAATCTGTACCATTAAAGCACCGTTGAGCAGTCGTGCGTGACATCCAAAAAAAATGTACCATAGTGATCCACTGTTTACGCACTTCGCCGTACATGCCAATTGCTTAAAGATGCTAATATCAAACATTTTAGAATTTCGTGCTGATTAAATGTTGGAAGAATTTTGTTGGTTCTATATTTACTTCTTTAATTTAACATGATTTCATCGTTTATTTTGTTCATATAACAAATATTGTATTGCATAAATCGACTTGCGACAATGTTTTTAAAACTTCATTTGTTGTCACTCTTAATATGGGCGTCAGTCTCATGAGTGCAAATAAGATGCAACAAAAATAAAATTGCACTGAAGCCTGAGTCGCCGGTAGTTTGAGAGCTTAACAACAAAGTAGGAAGCGACCGTGTCCAAGGAGCAAGAAACTGGGTACCGGCACTGAATACGTCTTGAAATGAATGTTAGGGTAAAAGTCCAATTTAGACAAAATGATTTACGAAATTATCGAAATAAACCTTATAAATGCTAATTTATATCTTAACAAAACTAGGCCAAGTCTTAGTTGGCCTTCATCGATCGTAGCCAATTTTATTGCGCGACGGTAGATGGCAAATTGAGAAGTGTATTCTGGTTGCCTGGTAAATAAGCAACACCACGCGATCTTGACAATTGGTATGCAATATCCTCAGCCGCCTCAATACGACGTAATTCAACAAGACCATCGCCAGCTTCTCCGAACGCCTTAGCCAACAAACCAGCTGCGGCTGCATCACCCTCTGCAGAAATAATAGCAGCCTGCTTCTGCTGTTCAGCCTTTTCGACGACGAAACGAGCCTTTTCGGCTTCCTGTTGTGCGACTTGCTTCATTTCAACAGCCAGTGTGAATTCCCGTCCAAAGGTCAAATGTGTGATGGAAATGTCGTCGAGTATAAAGCCGAACTGACGGGCGCGTGCAGTTAACTCCTCAGAAACACGTTGCGAGACCATCTGTTGATGAAAACGTACACATATGGATTCCATAATCTTATTGATTTACTATGCACAAATGTGTGTGCTTGAGACCTACCTCACGCTGTGTAATTAACTCGCCGGCATCAAACTGTGCCACTACCGCTTTCAACACCTCAGGCGCAATAGAAGGCAGCACACGTTCATCGTAGTCTTGTCCCAAAATTGTATAAATCTTAGGCAATTCATCGGGAATGGGTCTATACAAAATACGCAACGTAATGTTGACATTTTGCAAATCCTTGCTGCCAGTGATTACCGGCACGTTGCGTGGCTGCGAGCGTATATCATAAATAATGGGTCGCTGTACCCACGGTATGAAGAAATGTGTGCCCTCGCCAACAACGGCCTGCTTGATGCCACTGAAACGATCGAAAATAACGGCGCGGTGTCCACCATCAACATTATATAATGCCGAATTGATTACGCCGCCCGCCAGTGCAACGCCGAGACCAAGTTGTCCTATGCGATTGAAAAACTGTGCAGCCATGTTTTGTAGTCACTAAAAGCCACCAAATGGAATAAAATATGAAAAATTATTATCGTCACATAAACAGTCAATGTAAAAAACAAGATTTCACAATTTTTAAGGTTAGAACGTAAGTCGGCATTCTTGTACAGAAATGTTGAACATTAATGCTTTTTATAAACATGTTTCGTATGTTGGGAAACAACAAAGTAATATAATTTGTTACCTCTAATTGTTCAGATTAAACTATAACTAAAAAATTGAAAAATACACCGCAGCAGCGACACAAAACGAGGAGATTTTGACGGTTCGTGAAACGAGTGAGTAGGGGATTTCAAGTACGCACAACTGTGATTGTCTGACAGTCACAGTTTCGGTTGGTCGTACCGGTGAATGTCAGCTTGATGAAAGAGATTGGCTGCGTCTATGTTTCGTAGAAATATTTAGATGCATGAGTAAAGTTAGAAGTCAAAAGATTTCCAGAAGAGTATTAAGGTTTTAAAGCACTGTAAAATACAGTGCTGTACAAGCCCTCTAATCTCACACACACAATTTAGGCGAGCGATAGCTGACGATTTTTTGGAAATAATTTGTGTTTGTTAAGTTCTAATTAATTTAAACAAAGTAATTTAAATAACGAAATGACAACTGCCGCACGACCTACATTTGATCCAGCACGTGGAGGTAGTGGCCGTGGCGAAAAGGATCTTAGCGCATTGAGCAAGCAGTACTCTGCTAGGGATTTGCCAGGCCATACAAAACTGAAATACAGGTATAAAGATAAAACATTTTACTTTATTGAATTAAATTAAATCAATTTTATAAATTTACAGAGAATCGGGCCAAGGTACTAGTGATGAGTTGCGTAGCCGTGACTTCCGTAAGGAACTTGAAGAGCGAGAGCGTGAAGCCAGATCTGGATCAGGAAAATCACTTCCTTCAATTGTACGTAAAGCCATTGAAGCAAACAGCGCCTCGTCCAGCAGCAGCAGTAGTAGCAAACGGACTAAACTTGACCAACAAGCTCAAGCCCCTGCCAATCTTGATGCTGACGAACCATTGGACAACGAGAGCTCTGATAGTGATTCAGATTCTGACGATGAAGACGATGCAGCTGCACTTATGGCTGAATTAAATAAAATCAAGCAAGAACGTTTACAAGATGCTGCACGAAAAGAACAAGAGAAAAAGCAGGAGGACGAACGAATTCGTATGGAGAACATTTTATCAGGCAATCCACTAATAAACTATGAACCTGGCAGCTCTACAGCTACGGCTGGTCGCAATATTGGTGGTGGCGAATTAAAAGTAAAACGGCGTTGGGATGACGATGTTGTCTTTAAGAACTGTGCTCGTTCTGCTCCAGAAAAGAAAACCCATTTTATTAACGACGCCTTAAGATCAGAGTTCCACAAGAAATTCATGGACAAGTACATAAAGTAAGCATATAAATTTTTGATAGCTTAGTTAACATATTTCTTTTTATATACATTAAATAATACCAATTTTCTATGTATTCTAAAATTAGACGATTTTTATTCATATTTAATTGTAAACTATTGTCCGTATTTATTGAGTCATTTCCGCCCGACCAGTAACTTTGGGCATTTTCTTGTTTGTGGAATCCTCTAACTCTTTGGCTTTATAATAATGCGGAGCAACTTCCAACAACCACTTGCTTTCAATTTCTACGACCTGGCGCATATATTCCTTGGATGTAAATACCAATTCATGATAGAGTACCCAACGGGGTAGCTCTTCAAAAAGCGATGAATTCGGATGGATCATAACAGTCTGGTTGTGTTTAATAGTCTTGTAATTTCCGCCCTTTGACAATCGGGCAACATGATAGAAGTAGCCGGCCGTTAAAGATTTGCGAACATTAACTGTTTCTGGCAGACAACTAACCATGTCGATTTCGACACGTTGCATTAAACCGACCAATTGCTCACGCACATCTCGGGCTCGTTTCATAGAACGATACTGAATAAAATTTTCATAGCACCACTGGGTACTGTAATCCGTTTCGGCCCACTGATTGTAAACTTGTAACAGACTGAGATGGTCTCCGTGAACATGATTAAAATTCTTACGGGCTGTGTCAGCATGTATAATCTTATCCTTAGGCCGGTAAAATATTGCGCTGTTAACAGAAAGCATAGCTGATATTGTAACCATTTCCTCAGAACACTTGTATCTATAAAAAGAAAATGATAATAGTTATATTCATTGCTTTGCGTTTGCCAGAAAGTCTTACTTTTCACTCGCTAGCAGCATTTTTCCCATCATCGGATCGACAGGAAACTCTGCCATACGCCTGCCAAGTTTTGTTAGCTCACCATGATGATTAAGAGCACCCAGTGCGTACAACTGCTCTAATGCAAGCACAAGCGTCTCATGTGGCGGCGGATCAAGAAAATCAAAATGTATGAGGTCGTTTATACCGAGAGCTTTAAGCATGAGCACTGCATTTCCGAGATTGATGCGCTGGATCTCCGGTACGGTGTTGTCTTCCAACTCATGTTTATATGCCCAAGCTGTGTACAAACGAAAACATTTACCCGGAGCTGTTCGGCCAGCACGACCAGCGCGTTGATTTGCCGACGCTTTCGAAATCGGAACTACCATGAGAGATTCCATACCAGTGCGTGAATTGAAATTATTCTGCTTGGCGAATCCGGGATCAATCACATATATTATGTTATCAATAGTCAGTGATGTCTCCGCAATATTTGTTGCAAGAATGACTTTACGTGCGTTGGGAGGTGTCGGCTCAAAAATTTTTGCTTGCATATCACTTGGTAAATTTGCGTAGACGGGTATGACGATAAGCTCACGAATTTTAGATCCTAGACGTTTCACGCGATCTTGTAATACTTCCTGACACGTTTCGATTTCATCTTGGCCCGTTAGAAAGACCAAAATGTCACCAAGCGGCTGTGTGGCATGTATTTGAAGCACGGAAACACAGCAAGCATCAATGTAATCAGCTTCTGGTGCCTTTGTGTAGAATATATCCACGGGATAACGTCGACCAGGTATACGAAATATGGGCGCATCGTCAAAAAACTGAGAGAACTTTTCCGCGTCTAGTGTTGCGCTCGAAATTAGCAGTTTGAGTTCTGGTCTAAATCGAGCAATATCCTTGACCAGGCCGAACAGAATATCGGTGTGTAGCGTGCGTTCGTGAGCCTCATCGATAATCATTACGCTGTAAGAACCTAAGTCAGGCTCTGAGAGAAATTCTCGATGTAATGTGCCGTCGGTCATATATTTAAGAATGGTTCGTTCTGTTAAGATTTAATTAAGTATTTTGCCTTAACTGTTTATATACGTTTACGCACCCGATGTACAATCCTCAAAACGTATACTGTAACCAACTTCGTTTCCCAGTTTGACACTCATTTCTTCAGCTACTCGAGCGGCGACTGACATGGCAGCAACACGTCGGGGCTGGGTGCAACCAATCATTTTGCCATCTTTTGTGAAGCCTGCTTCCACAAGATATTGAGGAACTTGCGTTGTTTTTCCTGATCCGGTTTCTCCCTCAATTATGAGAACCTTATTAGGAATAAATAGTTATTGACGACTCCACAACATCATAAACTAATTTTTACCTGATGCTCTTTCACAGCCGCTATAAGATCATCCTTAAATGGATACACTGGCAGTGATTTTTGAGTTTCCTCTATTGTCATGCGTTTGCGTTCTTTCTCTGTTAGTTCCGGATCCTTGCTACTGGTTTCTTTATTGCCATCCATTGTTAATGCCTGAATAAAGTCGATTTGATCGTCCAGCAACAATTCATATTCTTCTTGTGCCTTAGCATCTTTTGCACCAAAAGAGAAATGGGCAGATGCTAACTGCTCCGCCTCCCATTTCTTTTGTTCCGAGTTTGGTTGCTTTTCAAACTCATCCACTTCAACGTAGTCGGCGTGTTCTCCTTTTTTTAAGTCTTGAGGCATATGATATCGCTGTCGACGTTCCAATTCACGTGCGTTCTCATGTTCCTTGGCGATGTGCAGCAACTGCTTTTTATACGCACGTTCCTCGCGTTCGTGTTTAGTCAATCTTCAATAAACATACGATCAGTTAAAAATATATAAAAAGAACACTCATTTTTACTTACACCGAATCATCAAATAGGTACTCATCGTCCAAAATATCAGCCTCCAGTTCTGCTACCTTGTCATCTTTACGTTTCTCCAAATATTTCCGACGTGATTGAACTCGCAAATGTGGCACAATCTTTTCTCGATCCTCATTCTCTAGCTTCAACCGTTTGGTAGCTTCCTCAATAGCTTTGCGACCGCCCGAAGCTTCAACAACTTTCCGGGTACGTTCCTCATCCCGAATCTTTAAACGCTTTGCAAATTCATCACGCTCACGCAAGTCCTGCAGACGCGATTCCTCGGCGCTGTCAACTTCTTCCGAGCTATCGCTGCTTTCGGCCGTACGCTTCCGATTCTTTGACATGTTTTGGTTGGCTTTGTTTTAATTTGGTTTTTCCGCAAAATTTGCCGGTCGAATTCAAAATATAAAACATATGCTTAAAGCTGTAAGGGGTGAAACGATATACGATTTTAAATAGTGCTGGCACTTCTGCCGACTAAATTTTTTACATCACATTCTCGTATGTTTCCAAATAGTCTGCGAAAAGTTAAGACAAATTGAGTTTTAGATCAGTCGGTAGGTGCCTAACAATTGTTTACTTTGTACCCGCTCGTTTGCCTCCGCATAACGCTTGCACGAATTAAATAAACAATTCAAGGATCCATGCTTGCCTAAACTGTTCTACTGTTGAAGAAATACGCAGAATAAGCAGTGGGACGCACGAATTAAGACCAAGACACAAAAAAGAGTTAAACAATAATCATGTCACGGCAGATAAATTACGATCCACAGCGTGAATTCCAACTCATACAGTATCCCGGCCGAGTGGTAAATGTAGACCGAATGATAGAAACACTTGGTGGCATTACGAAAATATCCAAGGTATGTTAATTAAAAAAAAAAACAAATTAAAAATTTAAAGTGAGAATGAACATTAAAGGTACTTGGAGATGAAGAAAAGCGTTTGGAGTTGCGCTATCATCCAGATAATCCTTATAATAAGCCAGCGTTTGGAGATAGCTTGTCCAAAAGCGGTGTTTTGCTTTCGGTCACAGTACGATCTTCCAAAAAGAATCCATCCCGCAAACCAAAGCAATATGTTCGAGTCCTGGGCCACTGCAGACGTTTGTTCGTCTTTGAAAGTATACGTCTAGGAACTCATTAAGTTAAATGTTATTATAAACAGTTATTCTTTACAGCGCTTTGCGACTTTCAGTATTTACCAATGTGCCAAGATCCCAGTAGCGTGACTAAACAGTTGAAGTTCACTTTGGATTCGCTGCGACCGCGAGATGTTACAGACTTGGATTATTTCAAGTGAGCCCTTTTTTTATTGTTTATTATTACAGTTAACTTAAATCATTAATTAATATAATTTACCAAGATGCTCGGATGTACCATTTTTTTGCCTGCCGGAACTTTTTGCGCGAGTGGATCTCGTACATGCTGGCACATACCGTAATGATCCTGAAGAGGATGGCCAAACTGAAGTGTTGGGTGTCATGCAAAAGGCTACCTATGAAAATAGAGATATCGTCAGTTTCAACATGACTGATACATTTCCCTCTAAGCCTGATCCACAAATAGTAAAACGAATGAAGGTAAAATATGTTTCCGATGAGCAGTTTGCTCGTGTCAAATCACTATTCGAGCAGTGTCCAATTTGGACCCGAATTGCTTTACTACATGAGTCGGGTGTCACCAATGACAAATTGCGTTGCATAATCCCGTCATTGGCATATTATTTTAACACTGGACCTTGGAGAACGCTTTACGTACGTTATGGATACGATCCTCGTAAAGATTTCAACAGCCGCTTTTACCAGACTTTCGACTTCCGATTGCGTTTTGGTTCTGGCGTTTCAGAGTTTGTAAGTGTCGTATATAGAATGAAATGTCATGAAAACAATTATTTTTCCTTTTTTTATTTTAAAGGTATACTCCCGCAAGGTTACATTGAAGATCAAACAAAGCGGTAATGAGGAGGTACCGCATGATTTGGTACAAGACATAGCGTATCCCTACCTGGATGAACACAAGTTGCCTCGATCGCGCCAATGTATATTGCGAGTAAGAAGCACAATTTGAATATATGCATGTCAATTGTATTAACATTTTTTTTTATATTTTTAGTACTGCGATGTCCGAATGGAAAAAATTCAAGACATGCTCGAAAAAATACCATCACCAATGACCGGTGCAAAGTGTAATGAAAACACAGGTTGGCTGCCGCCTGGCTTTGATGCGCAAGTACGACAAATTGTATGCAACAATATTAAAGAGCTACTTCGCAGTCATTACCGCAAAGAACACCTTACAGCTGAAGTGGAAGCAGTCGATCAGGCAGAAGGCGATGATGAAGATGAAGTCGAAGACGAGGAGGAAACTCAGGATGATGCTATTGAATTCGATGAGCAGGGTGTTGGACTTGATAAAAACATAGAACAACTCTTCCATAAAATTACTAAAGACAGTAAGAGTTGAGCAGTTCTGGGTTTAAGCAAGCATTTATTTAAGTAAAGGATTATGAATAGTACATGTACGTTTTCTTATAAATGCTTTTAAAGCGTTCATTTTTGTAAATGCAAATATGACAAATAAGAGATAAAGGACATTTTAGATGTACCAACTTTAATAGCTTAAGGTCGGCATCTGTCGAGGAAACGGGGATATAGGCAAACCTCACGAATATGATAACGGTTGAGTATCCAGCATAGGAAACGCTCCAAGCCTAGACCGTAACCCCCATGTGGCACTGTACCATATACGCGCTGGTCAGTGTACCAATAATAAGGCTTGGGGTCAATGCCTTCACGTTCGTAACCTTTTAGTAACTCCTCGCTGTCGTATATCCTCATGGAACCTCCAATAATTTCACCAACATTTGGTAACAATACATCAACACTCTCAGTCAAGCGTTTGTCCTCTGGGCATTTGGACATGTAGAAGGATTTAATCTCTACAGGAAAACGACACAATAGAATAGGTTCGTTGATTGTGTCTGTCATCTTGCGCTCTGGCGCCTCAGGTATGTCCTTTAAGGAATACAAATTTCAACAATATACTTATAAAGATTAAGTAAAGAATTTAATTTACCTCGCCGAATTCGTAGAACGTGCCATCATCCTTGGTTACATTGTTCTCCTTAAGCCATTTGATTGCATCGGCGTAGTTCATACGGCGGAAAGGCCTCTTAGGTGCTTTGAAGTCAGGGTTTAATTCAGTTACGATATGACCCCATGGCGACTTTAACACACGATCAACAACATCACATACCAGTTCTTCCAAGCGATTTAAAAGATCATCAAATGAAATAAATGGACATTCAGCTTCGACGTGCGTGTACTCAGCCAAATGACGACGTGTGCGACTCTGTTCCGCTCGGTAACTTTGCGCAATAGTAAACACATCACCTAAAGCAGGCAGACATGTTTCCAGATACAATTGTGAGCTCTGCGTCAAGTACGCTTCCTCCCCGAAGTATTTTAATTTAAACAAAGTTGATCCTCCTTCTACTTGAGTTTGAACAAGCGTAGGTGGTGTCACTTCATTATAACCACTTTCAATATAATGGGCTCGGAAAGCTTGCATAACGACCGAGCGCATTTTGAGTACTTTTGATGTGTTCTCTCCGCGAATCACTATATGACGGTTATCAAGTTGCACATCTGGGAGTGACTCTTCGTTGAGTATGGCATCAGCGCCGCCAGCTGGAGCCAATCCAATGAGCTCCCAATAGTCAACGTGCAGTTCATGGCCACCGGGTGCAGATTTGCCATCTGGCACAGCCTTCAATGTACCAGAGAGTACAATTGAGCTTTCAGTAGTAAGAGTAAGGGCTTCATAGGTCTGACACAGATTGTTAGTCAAAACGCTTTGCAAAAATCCCGTGCCATCACGCAGAGTTAAGAAGATCAAGGCTTTTCCTTGACGTCTCAAACGATGTACCCAACCGTAAATTTTAACTCGAACACTTCGGTTATCTGCGCCCTCGCATATACGTATTCTACGAGCTGTCGGCCAGCTTGGATCTTCGACTATTTTGATCTTATGTGCTTCTTCTATGTTTTGTTGGCGCTTAATAGCATCTTCCGCTTCACGTTGCTCTTTTTCAGCGTTTTTTTGACTCTCACGAGCATAGATTTTTTGAAGTTTTTTTAACTGAGACTTGGCTGCCTGTTCAAAAGGTTCGCCAGAGTTAGCGTCCTTTGCATCTACGTAAATTGTTGGAAAGGGCTCCTTCCTAGCGTGACGCATTGCCTGCAAAATGGTCTTAAATGGCTTCGTTTGGCTGCCATCGCCGGTCTCGTCACTACCAGTCTTGTCAGAGGTATAGAGAGCATCTAAAAATATGATGCAATACGTGCAATAGTGCAATCACGTTCGACAACGTGGCAGCGGTCAATATCGAGTTTCCAAAAACATGTTCTTGAAAAAATATATGTATAATATATGTTACTCACCCAAAGATAAGGATTCTAGTTGCTTTGCGGGCATCTTTTCCTTTGAAGGTCTACTCAACTTTTAATTACAAATTATATGAAGCTGAAAACACCGAATGAATGAGATGGCCGGTATTTATAAATAAGTAACGCAATTGTATTGGAAGAAGAACAACGTGCTTATGTTCTGATAAAATAATAGCTTCCATATATTAACTCAATTGTGAAATTTCTTTTGCCTATGTTGCTTTGTGATACACACCTCACCTTCCAAAATATGAGTTATTCCAATATGATATTGTCGAAATTGGCTCATATAGTGACTAACCCTATGTTCGCTTGCAATTATAGCGAATATGAACCATTTCATTCTTAAGTCGTGCTCGCCAACTGTGTGGTTACTCGGAAGAAGAAGATATCACATGGAAAAATGTCAGCAATTTTTTTTCACATTGATTCGCAAATTTCTTATATTAAGAAATAACTGCTCTTTTACGCTGTGATTTGAAAAGTATGCTTTCACATTCTATTGTTTTTTACACTATGTATTCCTATGTTGTATTAAAGTACAGTATATGTAGAGTTGTGACAAAATACTTTTCAATAAAATACAAAATACTTTTAATAATACAATTAATTAATTAAATAAATATTTAAAAGTCGATGTTGTCATTGTGCTGTGAGTCACAGCAGCAGAGTTGTGACATATTTGAAATACTTGTATTTAAAATACAAATACAAAATAAAAAATACGTATTTGCGGATTTTGAACTTAAGAACTTTTTTTAAAAAGTATTTTGTATTTTATTGAAAAGTATTTTGTCACAACTCTAAGTATATGTATATATACATATATTGTTTTATGTGATATGTAGGTCCAAGTAACATAAATGGAGCACAAAAATGGAGATAATTTTTCCAAATTTTGAAACCTGGGAAGGATTTTCATTGCAACCAAAGAAAATCCCATACAAAATGTATGAAAGTGATTTTTAAATCACTTTTTCGGTAGCTGGTTTACATAAGCTGTGACTTTTTTTTTTAACTATTTTTGGTTTTAAGACCACAACTTTGCTAAACCTTACTTTTTTACTATGAAATCATACATAATATTAAAGGTAAAATGTCAATGTACAATTCGTTCTCATACACATTGTTGATTTATCTTTCCATTTGATGTTACATTCACTTAAAGCTTAAAACAGGTAGTGGTTCACTTAAGCTTTGAGCGACTGTATTTTGTTGCTGGATCTTCATCAGTTAACACTTTACCACGTTACCGACGTCGCCGTAAAAACCCCCTTGACGGATTTTTTGTATAAAATTCAACAAAATGTCTAGCAACGAAAATGAGTGAGTAAATATAGTCACATATCTCTGCTAAACAAGTTAATATTCTATTTTCTTCCCTCATAGTATTAAAATTATGGCCAAATCGATTGTTTGCGAAGAAAGTACGCTTCGTGGTGACATCACCATTTCGCCCGGTTGCGTTGTACATCCAAGTGCTAGTATCATTGCCGAAGCGGGTCCGATTGTGATTGGCGAAAACTGTATAGTTGAGGAGTACGCCATTATTGCAAATAGATTAACAGAAGGCGCCGCTTGGAACGAAACGAAAGTGCTGCAAATCGGGGCAAATAACGTATTTGAAGTTGGTTGCGTCGTGGAAGCGGCTCGTATAGGCGACAAAAATGTCTTCGAATGCAAGAGTTTTGTAGGCACCGGTGTGACTGTCAGCAGTGGCTGTGTAGTCGGTGCTGGCGTGCGAATTAAGAGCGCGCAAGAATTACCCGAAAATACGGTAATTTATGGTCGCAATGCTTTGCAACGTGAAGCAATTGACAAACATGGTTCACAAACTCTACAAATTGATTTTCTGCGCAAGGTGCTACCAAACTATCACCATCTTCGCAAACCAAATTACGATCCGAAGAAGGCTAGGACTGTTGTCTGAAGCACAGATAGCACAGATAATAATAATATTAGTTATTAATTTGATCTAAGAAGTCAGTATCTTTTTATTACTTTCATTAAACGTTTTTACTTCATGCTCGAACGTTTCAATAGTATGATCGCACACACGTTCTAAATCTTCAAATCCGCGCTTAAGAATGTCAATAGCTCTAGAATGCCGAGATTGTATTCGAAAATGTAGCTTATTCTCTGTGGGGTGTGGAATCGTATAGCCACAGAAGTCCACGTCGGGATATCGTGCTATGATGGTTTTCAGTGCGTTTCCGAGCGTGTGACCCTCGTTCAGAAAAACAAAGGTGCGGGAACCGTCACCGTTAGACTCATCGCCAGCTAGCTGCAAAAGTAGAACCTAGTAGTTTTTTTTAATTCGTCAATAAAGCATCACGTACCTCCGCTAAAGCGCCCATTTTACGAAATGTGGTTATGTTGATGAAAACAATGCGCGGAAAGAAGAAGAAGCACAGCTGATTTCTTAAGATGTTTTATTTGTAGGTGGCCCTCGGACGACAATGATAAGCTTTCTCGGAGAGATTACTTTGTTTTGGCACGGCAACACAATTCAGTTGAACACAAGATATAAAGAGATAATTTGGCATTTGTTCGCAGTAAATTAAATTAAAACAAATGTTTGTGGCACAATTTTCTGTTGATATGGTAGGTAAAAAGTGTGACCACTGTCGCAGTACCAGATGTTTTGCAACACTTTATTTAATAACGAGCTTGCTAAACACTATTATGTTCAGTCGGTCCGCATCATTTTCTTGGCGTCGGTCGTCGTCGCATTTTTAAGTTGAATTCCAACCGCTAGAACAAACGTACAACAATTGCGTGAAGAAATAAATATTTTGGAGAATTTCAAATTAAGATTGTGCATGAGTTTAAATCTACTTTAGTGAACTTTTTATCTTTATCCGTGTTTGTGAGAATTTTGTTTTCTATGGCGCCAGGAATTAAACTACAACAACACATAGAAACTAAGAAAAACGCTACTACGCAAATATTCCTTACAGGTTTGTGAAAACTAGTGTATTTACAAGATCCAACAAAAATGTATTTAAAACAAAGCTATGTTATTAAAATTTGAGATGACAACGTGAAAAAAGCGCGCACAATTTGCAAAGTTAGTTTTGCAGTCGCGTGAACACCAAAGGCGGAAGCGAATTTGGTGAATACAACATAAGCAACAACGACTAAGACCAGTTCACGTCGCTGTGGGTTCGGTTCGTTGCGAACAGCTTCCATTTAGTTGTTATTTTTATTTTTTATTCGTTAAAAACTTTAAGTGAGTTTTGCATTTCGATTTCTTGTTCTTGCTCAAATGTTGTTCCGTTCTCCGCGCGCTCGAGTATGCAACGTGTGCCGTTATCAATTTGTTCCCCCTCTGCTGCATGGCGTGCAATTTTCGATTCATGCCAAACGTTCCCCCTCCTTGTAGCCTGCTCTGACAGGGCCTGCTGTTGCCTGTTTCGTTGCCATTTCGTTTCCCCTCAGTTAACTGTGGTTGAATGGTGTTGGCGGCGTTTTTGACGCACCTTTATGTACATGCATATATGTGTTTGGGTATATAAATATGAGTACACATCTGCACATCCAAAAACGCATATACACAGCCAAATATAAAAACAAACAAACTGACACATTCATAGGTAATTTGTGACTTTGCTGCAACTATTCTTATTTGATTCAACTGTATTAGACTTTTAATAAATTTTCTACAATCATTAAAGCATCAGATCAATGTTCTGTTTCCCGATTATCTGAATGTTCTGTTTCCCGATTATCTGAATGTTCTGTTTCCCGATTATCTGAATGTTCTGTTTCCCGATTATCTGTCTCCCGACCTTGTATATTTGTTCGATATATATAGGACCAGATACCGGCAATTTTTTTTCCAATCAAAATTGTCTCCCATATAAGAAACATGGATATGTGTAATTCTTCCTTTTAAAATGCTTCATTCTAAAATTAAAACTATTTTTAGGCCTAAGTGCCATCAAGGCTTTCAAACTCCCTCCAAGAAACTTACTTGCTAGGCATTTTTTAAATGGCAGAGAATACCAGCCAGGAGACAATGTGTTTATACATAAACTTAAATAAAGTTGTATAAACGATTTGGTCATGAAGGGGACACATAGAACAAGCCCGTTACGGTACTAAGATTCACCGACGAACCAACTGAAAACGGACGGCACCATCTTGTGTATAAAAACCTGTCGCCTGTTTTCGTGCACTGTTCGATGCAATAAGGCTTCGTTGCGATGAGGCGAGGAACGAGCAAGAGAACCAAACGGCCACCAAAGAGGCCATTGAACGCAGTTGATTGGAGTAGTATCAGCGACGGCAGCTGGCTGGCTGGCCGGCAGGCAGAGAGATGAGGCATTAAAAGATGAAGTAGTTCGAGCAGAAGGGAGACAAGTTTCGTGCAGAATATTTTGAATTCCAAAAAGAAAAAAAAGACAACAACATAAACATTAAAATCACCGGGAACCGGGTACGAGACACGAATCGGGTATATTAGCCGAATGCATGAAACAAGCGGGGTTGTTGCATACTCAGATCGTAGCAGACAGGCGGCGGGCCGACATCAATAATCTGCCAGACAGCCATCGTTCAAAGGAAGGCAATGAAGCAAATGAAGCAGACACTGACGGCAGCAGCGGCAACAGCACCATATGTCGTTTTTCCTGCTTGTGTTCCTGTTCCTTTTTATTTGTGTTTCATCGTTTTCACTGCTTTCATTTTTGTTTTTCGCTTTTGCTCTGTTCATTGTTGCCGTCTGTTATTCGCTCTCGTCCATATTGTTGTCACCGCCAACGATGCTTGCCGTTCCAGACTGTTTTTCGGGGTTGTGCGTTTGTTCTTGCTTCACCTAACTTACTGTAAAACCCTTGCCTGCAATAGGGTATTTTGTTTTAACCATGACGTTTGTCACGCGGACAAAATAAATGATTAGTTTTATGAAATCGATTTAGACTCTTCTCGTTTCTCAAATTATCAGGCCGAGTTAGAAGACCGTTCCGTTAAATATTGGGTGAAAACAAGTTTTCTTCTAATGGTGCCGATTATCAAGTTTGTAGCTTTGGCATAGTAATGGCGAGTAAACAGGAAAATGTATTAAAGAGTTTCAGGTTCACAAAATAAAGGAAGTCAACATTGTAAAAAAAAATTAAAATGTTTAGTTTCACCCTTAGAGATTTATGGGTCATTATTCAAATTGTTTATTGGAACATTTTTTTCAATGTTCTCGTAATATACCCTTCGTGAAGAGTATAATAAAATATCAACTTATTCATTGCAGATTGTAGATATTTCTCAATGTACATATGTGTGTTCGATTTTATGTACTTAAATATGTATTTCCTAAAAAAATTATCTGCTGATCTTGCTGAACCTTCGCGATATGCAAATCAAAGCAATCTATAAAAAAAAACCAAATCAAACGATTTGCTTCTTTGGGAAGATACTACAAATTTCGTAATCAACAAAGTATTTTTAATGACAGAACCAGTTCTGTTCTACCGTTTTTTTTAGCTGGAAATAATGTATGCAAAGGCAAACCACGCCCCAAAAATTAAAAATATGAACGTTTTTGAAAAAGAAAAAAAAAACGGGGACAATTTTTTTTATGATAACGTTTTTGATAATAACAATTTTGTAATAAACTCCGTGTTGGGGAAGAAGAAGAAACCTATAGGAAACGCAAGTAAGACTTTATGACGCAATAAAGGTGAAACACCTTTGGAATAAACAAGCGACTATAAACGAGCAATCTTATGAAAAGAAATAAGAATGGAATAAATACATATATTTTTAAAATAAAATATTAAAAATGTCTAAATATGTAAAATGAAGAGAAGGCGCGTGCTATAATAGCAAACAAAGGAAATCAACTAGAAATGGTTGAGTGTGTGTGTGTGAGCGTGGGCAGTAGAGTTACCATAGCAGAGATACTTGGGGTGGCTTTTAAGACTGGGGTAGTTTCAAGTTTGGCTTGACTTGATTTTTGCGAATTGTGCACTTACGAGCAAAACAAAATGGTTTCAAGTTTATTGACCTCATGCATGTAGAAAAGACAAACTCAGCCATGGAGGTGGTAGTGCTGTTGTAAGGTAGAGATGCGCAAATGAAAACAATGATTTTCGCGTGACATTATTGCGTTACTCACGACTGTAATATAAAAGTCAATATGTGTTTTAAAAAGAACGGAAGTGGAACATTCTGAGCGAGAGGCGCGCGGGTTTTGACAATCATGTGCCTAAGGAGCTCCTAAGAATAAAAGAAGAACTGTTTACGCGCCCATCTCTATATAGAAGAAGGTAGTGTTAAACTCCATACGGGATGCTGGCTACGAGAAATACATGACACCGCAGCTAGCCAAGAATTGTGCGTATTTTACCTTTGTTGCTTTAATATTCATATATTGGAAACAACAGAGAAACTTGGTTGAGGGGGCGTTAAAATTTGCAGACGTCTGGACTCACCCTCTAAGCGAAAGAAAGAAAACAGCATCACCGTTTGTCACATAAAACAAACGTTGTACGAACGAACGTGACTAAAGATGGGGTTTCCAAAAGGTTAGAGATCAGGGAAATAACATCAAGGAAAGTGACGGCAAAGCGTAACGAAACTTGTGTCGTATTATAAATGATATTTGGATATTTCATGAAATTAAGTGCAGCCAGACAAACGCAGGCAGCGCGTTCAAACCGACGCTGTGTGGTTCGACGGGTTGAATTAACAACCACCACCGTTTCCCAACAACGCTGAAAGGGCGGAAGAGCAGCATGTTAATAAAGGGGCAGCTGTAATTCAATGCAGCCCTTGCCATGTCGTCGGTGTGAATGAGTAACGTAGCGAAACAAAAACAGAGTGAAACGAAAATGAAACTGCACAAATGCAAACAGAGAAGAAAAAGGGACACAATAAGGCAGAAATGCGTCTCTCTCAGGGCGAACCCTTCCCAATGAAGTGTATCATACATGCGAGCTGTTCAACTGAGTGAGATGACTGCGAGAGAGCAAGCGATATGTGCCCTTGTTCACTTCCTTTACGTTGCGAAGTGTTCTGCCGTCAATCATTATCATATACACACACAAATGCACACAATCACATTTGCAATACGCTGTTTGCCTTGTCGCTTTCGTTGGTTGGCAACCCTAACAATAAATACACGTGCAAGAGCGTCAGCGATTTCGTACTGAATGTGTTGCAGCGAAGGGATTTGATTACCGTCGGTATTGTTCAGCACTGGTATTGACTACAAAGTAAAAAACTAAATATTTTACATTTTGTCTGACTTTGAAGTCCACGTAGAAAGAAGTAACATAAATAAATTAGCTGTGTTACATTTGGCAACATTGCGGAAGTAAAGAAGTAAAAATGTTGCAGTCGAAATTTTCAGACTTTGAAGCCCTCTTTTTTTTTCAACTATGTATGCGTGTATGTATAAATCTCTTTCGATGAGGAGCAAGAACTGAAAGTATGTCTGAGTTCTAGCACTGTTCTTTCCGGATATAACATACACTTACATGATTTTAATGGACTCTATTTTTTTAAGGGTATCGAAACGAAAGCAAAGAAAACAAAACATGATTGCTCTTTGCTGATAACTGCATCACCAGAAACAACAACAACAACAATAATTCATCTACAACAAATACAAACAAAGTCCATTTACTTTGCATGTTGTCATTGTGATTGTGTGAGCTGTTGATTTAAAGCGGCCACGTCTTGTTCTTCTTCTTTCGCAAAGTTTTCTTGCTGCAGACATTTTTGTTTTTGCTTTTGCTTTTTTCGAAATAGAAATGATTTCACAAACTTCTGAGACAACAACTACTACGACTACAACAATGCCGAAGAATCAAGTCTCTCGCGGTACATGTTCCCACCCGTAGCATTTCCTCACCACCCCTCTCTGGCTCTTTGCGCAAACTACTAATTCTATGTTCTCAGAACGCGACAAACACGTTTTGCTGATTTTAAATTAACCTTTTTTTTTGTCTTTTCTTTTAACTTCGTTTTGTGGCTTGTACTACTAAAGACTTTGTTAAATTGCTTCAAATTTTTTTTTTTTTCATTTAATATACACTTCATACATTAAAAGTCAACAATAACGAATCTGCACAAAGGAACACATAAAACCACCAAAGAACAATTTTATATATAAATTTTTACCTTCATTTCTTCAATTTAATAATATTTTGTATAGCAGAGAGCGAATTGATATTTAAACATAAATGTGTGAAGTGTATAAAACTGTCTGCATAGCCGAAGTTAACTTTTTCTTTTGTTTCTTTTGCCAATTTTTGTTTTGATGATTCAGTTTTTAACTTGCTGGTTTTTTGTCTTTGCAAAGTCAGGAAGAAAAAACAAAAAGCGTAAGCCAGAAGTAGAGTGATAGAGAGAGAGAGCGAGAGGGAGAGAGAGAACGAGCCTACAAATGAGCAAATGAACGATTTGTTAGTGTAGTCATTGTGAATTGCGCGTGTGTGTTTGTGTGAAATAATTATTTCTTGTAAGGCCAAAAGACAAATAAAAACACAAGAAAACAAAAAAATTGTATAACAAATTGTCTTCAAGTATCTGAGCTTCTAACTAACTGTTCTGATCGTGTGAGCGCTCCAACGCATATGAATGATATGCGCACTGTTGATGGCAACTATGTTGTTGTTGTTGTTGTTGTTGGTGAATTCATGATGCTACAACAACAAACAAACAAAATCAAAAGCGGGTTATTGTCGGTGTTGTTGTTGTTGTTGATGGTGCTATTGGTTTAATGAAGGTCAATGTTCGTAAGTTTCTTAGTTAAGTGCTTAGGTAAATTGCTATAGCTGAGGCTCTTTGGACATTTTGGCGTCTTGTTGCGTTCTTACTTCCAATAAAAGCTCTTTTCAGTTTCCATGTTTCCATTGACCATAAAATAGATAATGTTTTCTGCAATTGTGATACATGTTTAGGCAGCATTGTTAAATGTTCCTAAGTCCTTTGCAAGTGTATATGAATTTCGGGCTAGCCGAATTGTTGGCTTTTTCCAAAGCTTAGCATTTTTCTTCAAAACAGAGTTTCTTGACACTCATCATTCTAAGTTCGTTAGTATCATTCTTTTTTTCACGTTCTTCTTTGTTGCTTTGTTCTTGGCTCCCTTTCATTGTTCTTCCATGTGCTGTGCTACTCGTACTTTCACGTCGAACTTTGGCCTTAATGGAAAATTTTCAACCATTATTATTATTTTCTGTAATTGCGTTTCTTTTCGGTTGTCTTTTGGCAAGAGGTCAACGATCATAATTGTTAAAACTTAATGTTGTCTGTGCCTAAAAGGTTATCGTTATCGTTTTCCTTTGTTTTTTTTTTTTTTTTTTTTTTTTTTTTTTTTTTTTTTTTTTCGTTTTTAAGATGAAACAATTTTTTATACACGTCTCTATGAAAATGATGATGATGAGTTTTCAAATGTGTCAAGTTTGATTGTTCAAGAGGGAAATACCTTTTTTTTTGTTCTATAAAAAACTATTTTGAGCGTAACGTGTTTTATACCAAATTAGTTCATAATGCTAGTAAATGTTGGGGGTCTTTGAACTTAAAATGCTCAAAATATTATTTAAAGTTCTTGTGATGAGATCATCATGCTGGAAATTACTTTATTTTAATGATTATTTTTTGTGATATATTTTTATTTCATAATCTTTATTATTGTAAGAACTTAGTAGCTCATGGCTTATGAACAGACACACACATTATGTAAGCTAATGCCAAAACACCCTTCACCGCTGAGTGCCAACTAAAGCAGCGTACCTAGAAACCACAATTAATATCTTAACGTGAAAATAACCCAACCCAACTCAACTGTAGCAGTAAAAGTAAGTTGGCACAGAGTAGAGATTTCTCCACACATCACCCCACACCCCAACTTAAGAGTTACGACTTACATGTACGACACGAAAAGCTGCTATATTGTCTTGCTAATTATTGAAAAGCGTTCAATCGTTGAGCACAAACAAAATGGGAAAACTAACAAATGAAAACACTTGAACTAATTAACGCAATATTAGAAGATGTTTCTTAGAAGAGGAGTGCTGTAATACCCTACGACCTAGCCACATATATGTATGTCTACATACGTGTGTGCGCATCATCAAACTACTTCAATGTGTGTGTGTGTGTGTGTGTATTTGTCCTTCATACTCGAAACCCAATATGCGAAGTTGAGTGAGTGAGTGAGTTTATCACTTGCACGACGACGTTGAAGCATATGGCACTGAACCTGAACCTGTCTGTTGCTGTCTGAACGTCCGTCCTTCGGTCCGTCTGTCTGTCTGTCTGTCTTTATGTCTGTCTGTACACACGCTCGTTTAAAAGAACAAAAAAAGCGTTGCCAATTTCGTATGCCATGCGGGTATGTTCTCATAGATACATATTCAAACGCTCACACACACATGCATGCGCTCACTCATGTCTGCCATCGCATGAAGGGTAAAGTGGTGCGGGCAAATCCCCCATTCTTCAACTTGTTCTTGGTTCTCAGCTCTGAGCTTTCGGTGACTATTCTTTTATTTTTTCCTTAACTTGGTGTTGTTGCTGCTTCATCTTCGTCAGGGGGGGAAATAGCGGCAGCACCACATAGACAATTCTTTTACGCTTACCATTTCTGAAAAGTAGCTGAGCTTCTATAATATAATAATATAATAAAAGAGTCTTTGGCAAATGAACACATATATATTATTTCTTATATAATTGAATTAAATTTGAATTTGAAATTAATTTAATTGCTTTAAAATACAGACACAAATCAAGTTTACGCGCGTGTCTGTGTGTGTGTGTGTGTGTGTATCTGTGTTACCAAAAAACTAATTTCTTTACGCTCACTATTTGTTGGAGTTTTTGTGTTTTGTTGCTGCCTTTAATTTGCCAAAATTTATATAAAATATATATACATAAATATGTATGTGTGTGTGTGCGTTGTTTTATTGTTCGGTGTTATTGACACCGCTCAGCATATTTTTGTGATTGTTTCTGTTTTGTTTCAATCTTTTTTTCGCATTTTATATTTTAATTCAAGATCATGCATTTTTAGCAGTCCATTGACTTTAAAAGTTTGTTGTTTTTTTTTTTTTGTATTTTATTTGTAGTTAGTTCGAAACTAATGTCATTTTAATCTGTTTTATCTTTCGCTCTTTCTCAAACTAACGCACATTTTTGAGCTGTAAGTCCAGTCCATGGCAAAGCGCACACGTTCCTCTCGCTCCATGTATTTTTTTTGTTAGCCAAAAAATGGAATTCATTTTGGCAAACCATTCTCTTTTTTTGTTTTCTGTTCTTGAGTCTTTTTTTTCTCGCTTTTTTCTGCGAAAGTTCATTTCGAGTTCATATTTCATAATCGTTTTGATTGAAATTTCCTGTGTGTGTGTGTGTGTAAAGTTGTTTCTTGAGACTTCTTGTTGGTTGTTTCTTTATTCATATACGGTTTCTGTTTGCACAGCGTTTTCACATATTGTTGTTGTTGTTATTGTTGTCTTCTTGGCAGTCACAATTATGGTTGGTGCGGGAGCGAGTAAGAGGAGAAAAGAGAGGCAAGTAATATGAGTTGCAAAAATTGGCGACTGTTATTCTTGCCGGGGCATGGACTTTGTGGTTGGTTTCTTTAACCTCTTTTAAAGTTTTGACATTCTAAATATTTTTGCTAAGTCTGAAAATTCTTATTTGGATTACAATTCGATTTTGGCATTTTTTTTTAACTTATTTTTCTTTTGAAAATAATTTTATGCGAATTAATTAATAATTGGTTTTTTCTAAGTAAGTCTCATGTGTTCGGACATGCTTTGTGATAATTAATAATAATAATAATTTATTAGTTTATAATGTTACCATTGAAATCTTAGACTTTTATGTCGAAGGATGTGCCAAAATGATGGTTCATTTATTGGCCTTCAAAGCGAAAGATTCGCCTTTCGGGGAACTCAATGTCGGTCGTCACTTTATGAGGTAAAAAGGCGGAGAGGGCGAAGCCTTGTTGTGTGTACTAACCTTACACAACGCTATGTATGTACTGTTTGCTTCTCTCGCTCGCTCACACGCAAAGACAGTTTAACATTTCCGGTTTCAAGTGTCTTCGCTTCGCAAGACTTCATACTACTGAAGGAGCACCTTTACCTTTCTTTCAGTTGAACCTAATACCGATTAAAAACGCAACTGGCGACAGATACATTTATATGTATTTAAAGCTAATAAGTGTAGTTAAATTATGGCGGCGGAAAGTTTGCCTAAACAATGAATTCGAAAATCAATATTTGAACATTCCTCGAATAAAGTAAACAGTAAATAAAATTGTTATTGTTATTCGTTTTTCATTATTTTTCATTTGTGTGAACTTGAGCATGACATGAATGTTTTGTTTTTAGAATTCTAACTAAGTAGTCATTTCAAACACACAACTGCAAACAACAATTAAAAAAAAAATAGTTTTCTGAAACGAGAAAAAAATATATGTACAGACATATGTTTACACAGTGAACATACAAATCGGAAAGTGACCATCGCACAGCATTAATAAGCGGCAACCTATACTGGCAATACTGGAAACTCTTCTTACTTGTAATTACGACGACTGTAAGTATTTTTGTGTTGTGTATCTTTTGTTCGCATTCTCCTACACGTCGCTTTGGGGTTTATGAACTGAAACAAGGACAAAGATCAGCAAACGCAGTCGAGGCAGCAACTGCAAAGGCACATCGACTAGTGATTGGCCTAGACGTGCTTAGTCGCCGATCAGGCAGGCTGTTGGGCAGGCAGCTGGTCAGGCGGGTAGACGAGCGAAGCAGTAAGAACCTTTGCTCAGTCCAGGCTCAGTGCCAGTGCCAGTGCCAATGCCAGTTCCAGTTACAGGTTATAACAGCGAGCGCAAAGGTACTTCGACCCGCCCTGCCAGTTACTTCGCCGCCTCATAGTTTCTGGCTGTGCTTGTGTGCACAAACAATTCGCAGTAAATTGCGCTGAATGAATGTTCATGTTAAAAACCGTCGATATTCAATCTACATAAGTAAATTTATTGTTCTCAACTGAAACAGAGATTTTGTCATTTTACAAAGAGTCTCTCTGGTCTTGATATTTACGGTTCTTAATCCGATAACTATAACATAATCAATCATGCACAAATCAACTATACATATATATTTGTCATCTGCATTTCCTCACGTCCTTCTTGATCTACGGCCAGCACTGGTGCGTTTCCTGCCGTTGACCGTTGTTGGCACCATTGGCACAGACTATGCTCGTGGGCAAAGACTAAGCGGGGCAACTGACTGTGGCACCAATTTAGGTACAGAAACAATCTCAATGGCGTCTGCCCGAGCACAATGAACGCATGTATCGAACTCTTGCGGATAATAATGAAGACAACGAAGAAACGAAACAGCGACAAAGAGAATTTAACACTTGAACCCATAATTCTTGGAATTTCAACTAAAAAATAATACAAAAAAAAATAACTCCAATGCAAAGAAAAATACCACAAAGATGTGAGATGTGCGATGTGCATACACAGATACACACACATTTACTCGAAGAGTACATTCAGCAGACAATCCTCACATGCTGCAGACGGTCGGAGGCACAACAACAACAACGCCGGCCGTCAAACTAGCGATGCGCACGTGAACGTTTCTTCTTCACTGCAGTGATGTGAGTGTAGTGCTGCATTCACGCATTCTCACACACACACTCTCACGCAATGTACTCTCTCGTCGTGTCCTTTTATTACTGGTGCTGGCGCAATATGACAACATTTTTGTATGTTCATGTGCGTCGCTCACGTTCACGCACGATTTACTTCAAGCGTCCATCGCTAACTTCAACAATAAAACGCGTTGAGTCTGTGTTCCTGTCTTTGTTCTTTCTTTGGTAAACTTTGCTCGTGGTGCTGCAACGTGACGGTTTTTCGTTCTCTCCCTCACTTGTCAATGTGGGAAACATTTTGCACAGTCTTGAAATAAACGATTTTAGACAAAAGCCGCAAGACAAACTACACTGTTGTTGACTCAAAGCTAAGACAAAAAGCGCCAAGTTTTTGGTTGTCAAGCAACGCGACAAGACGCAAATGCGTGAGTACACTGACACGCACGCACGCACGCTGGCTGGCTGGCTTGCTTGTTGGCCAGTTGAATCGAGCCGAGTACAAGAAACCACTGACCTTGACTTTTCTCAAAGTTTAAGGCCCTTTTTGTTTCACGAATACACACAAACTCATGTAATACACACGCACACACAGTCAATACATGGCGGCACATACGTGTATGTAGTTGTAGTTGTGCGCTTGTGTCTGACTGACTATTGGAAACATGCGCGCTCAGTTTGCTTAGACTGGTTAGTTGGCTTGTCTTGGCTGTTGGCCGTTGGCTCTTGCCAAAGTTCTTTCTTGCTTAGTCGACGACTCAACGTTGCGAGAGCGCTTCTTGTGCCTCGATCTATGCTCGCAATAGTATTTGTAGCTTTTGTGTTTGTGTTAAAAAAATGTTCTACGCATGCGCACACGTATAATACAACAAAATATATACGAACAGATACATAAATACAACGCTTATTTTAATATATACAACAATATTCTTGTATGCCATTGTTTTTTTTTTATCATTCACTACACTCTGGTATTGTCTTTATTTAATACTTTTTTGCATGTGTCGCATTGTTCCCCGCCCTTTTACGGTATTATATGACATTCAGAGTCTTGTAGTAGAATATAATTGTCCAAGTACACTAGGCAAGCAAATTATTCGCTTTATTGCTAGCAGAGAACTTTAAACCATTCTTGCTAATATACGGTTACATAGTCAGTTTGGTGTGTGTGTGTGTTTAAATGGTGTGTTTCGCCATCAAGTCCACTGAAGCCAACAGTGTGATGAGTTGAGCCAAACATTAGTTTTTTTAAATTCATATGTATAGCAAATTGCGGTGTAAGGGATTCATTTCCACTCACTTTGTTGTCTTATAAATTGTTTCGTACCGCTGAAAATGACGCATCCTGTTGAATTTTCCGAAAATTGCCGCTTGAGTCATTGTATGTTTTTCTCCTTGACAGTTTGACTAGGGTAACTGCAGTCTGCATTGCACAGTACACACAGCCATACTCGTGCTCTATCTTTCCAAAAACACTCCTCTCTACTACACTCATGTCTTACAAATTTACTCAACGCCTACACAACTCAATATAGACGCTTGCAGCTGCAACTAGAAAAAGTAATGTTGCTACAAAAAAGAAATTAATAATGATAACAAAAAATGCGCCCTCTGCAACATTTGTTCTCTCGTATTTTTGCTCTTACATGCTGTTTGCGGCAGTTTTTTTTCTTTACCATTAAAAAAAAAACAAATCACGCATTTTTGGTGCGCGTTATGTTTATATGTGTATGTTTATGTGTATGTGTAGGAGGTTGTCAGAGGTCAGTTGTGTTCCATTTCAAATTACTCATGTACCTCGCATGTGCCAAGTTTCATTACCATA
Organism: Phortica magna; assembly: GCA_037044515.1. NCBI lineage: Eukaryota > Metazoa > Arthropoda > Insecta > Diptera > Drosophilidae > Phortica > Phortica magna. The sequence goes on from JBAMBP010001709.1 coordinate 97,809, forward strand.
GTGTTCCGCAGAGGTAGCTATGCCATTTTGTTTCTTTAACATCTTCACCATTTCATGTTTCGTTCTTTTCTTCCACCACGATGTGACAGCGGCTTGTGTTGGTAATATTCTTTGAGTGTTTCTTGAATTCATTCATTCCCAGTTGAACACTCGCCGCATAAACAACGCGGGCGCGCTAAAACGCGTTTTATTCGTGTGTTTGTTATAGGTAAAAAAAATAAAGTTAAAAAAAAAAAGAATTAAGTCGTGTGTAAGCAAACGTGTTGGATACATTACCCGTTGCGTTCGTTACGTTTCCGTCGTTCACGTTACGCTATTGAACAGCGCCGCCAACGCAGTGTATCGTGCTCTTTCTCGCTTACGCTCTGCAGTACGTAATAATTTATTGCTTTTTACGTTATAAAGTTCAACCAACTTGTGTAGTACAGAATAGTGCTCTGCTGAATATGTGTATGAGTGAGTGTGTATATGGATGCTCTTGTGTATTTTGTTGTTGCGACTGCTTCCTCTGCATCTGCTTCATGTTCTTGCATGCTTGCGTTATATGTATGTACAAAAGTGTGTGTATGTACGTGCAATCAGACAGCACTAACAATTGAGCTGTGTGTAAAAACAACGTTTTGAAGAAAATGTAGACGAAAAGCGATCGTTATAATAACAATAAATGACGGAACGCCGATATGTTATTTTGTTGTTTCTATTACTGTACATTGTTTATTTAACATTTTTAGTTCTTGTGCTGCTGCCGCCTTCACTATATTTTGTTTCCTCTTTGCTTTTGTTTCTACGTCTTCACATTTGTGTGTGTGTGTGTATGTGTGTGTAAGTGTGTGCATTTTTATATATACTTTTTTAATGCGGAAGAATAAAAACATGATTTCATGTATTATTACGACGACTTCAACTTTTTAAAGTTGTTTTTATGAATAAAACTTTTAGTATTATTGTCTCAATTGTTGTATTATTTATGTATATCTAGTACATATAAAAACGTGTTTTAAATGTGCCTCTTTAATGCTTGTGAATGTCTTGTGTAAATAATTAAAAACATAACAATTTCGTTTGTGATTTTTGTTTGATTTTTTTCTTTGTTCCTTATTCTAAAATGAATTTTTGTTGTGATTTAAAAAAATTAACATTTTCTATACAAGAATTATTGAAATACAATTAATTGTTATGAAAGTTTAAATCAAGCAAAACAAAAATATTGCGACTTAAAAATTATACATATTCTTTTCATCAACCAAATATTTTTGTATAAAAGTCTTCAACAAAAGTTTTTGTGTTTTTTAAAAGTAGCATTTTCTTATTTGAGTCAAAAATAAAATTGTAAAGTGATAAAAGTTGAAAAAAAAGAACAAAAACAACCCCGGCCTTGTTATCGGTAAACAAACAATCTGAGTTTAATTCTGGCTTTGTGATTTCAGTCGTTTAGCTCGCTTTCAGTTTACCATTTCCATATATTTACCAAGTTAAGAATTTTCGTCAATCTGAAAATACATGTATTCTTTCTGGCCGGTCTCTGATCGAAGTTATTATTGAAAAAGCAATTAATTTTGTTTACAAGCCACATTTATTTGTTATTGCTTCTTTGTCGTCTGTTTCCGAGTTGTTGTTTTGTTTCACTCTCTCTCGCACTTTGTCTCTCACACACACACACGTACACTTGATACTAGAAGACACTCAGATACATCAGTCGTAGCAGTGCCATGAGCAAACAATAAACTTCAAATTGTTGTCTGTGTTGATGTTTTTGTTTTAGTTGAATTGCGTTTGAATTATGGAGAACCGGCGGTTGTGTGCTGGTTGCTGTTTGCTGGTTTCCACTGAGGAGGAGGAAGCAACAGTAACAGATACATGGGCGATAAAGTTTTGTTGTTTTTGGCGCTGTTATTATAGTTGTTGTTTTAGTTGGCTTTGATGATATACCATTCAGTCAGTAAGTCTTGACACGTATCATTTGATTAGAAGAGAAGGTTCTTTTTTTTTGTTTTAATTTCCAGTAGGTATCTTTCTGTCATTCATGGCTATGATGATGAAGTCATGATAACAATTCTTATACATATCGACGAGTTGTTGCTTGTTTGCAATGAGATAGTTTTTGTTAGGTAGTCATTCAGCCATATGAAATATAATTTACAGATAACCGAATATATATATACATACATATGTGGTTTATGAGAAATTTCGATCTATACGACGGCATAGAATTCATAGGAAACCAAAATCACTTCATGTCTATTTTAGTCAGCTTATGATTTACTTGTTTTCACAAAAGAAGACTCAGTTGGCCATCGCCACGTCATTTGTCGTTGCTCGCCGCTTCTCATTATAGTCTCTGATCTCTTCTCTGCACTTTAATTATTATCTAACCAGAAATTTAAGCCAGAGAAGGAACAGTAATCGACATTGATATTAACGCAGTGTCAGAAGAGTACAACTACCTGCAGTGTCAATGCGGGTGAAGCAGCGGTGAAAGGAAACAGCACGATGCTGTCAGCAATGTTAACGTTTGTTTATTATTTGAGCTCTTAAGTACCGAAAAAGGCAAAGAAGTTCGCAAGCCATCCGTGACCACCGTTTAAAAGTCCCTCTTACGTTGGTGTTAGTCGTCTTTTACCGTTTGTTTGACATGTTCTTGTCTGGCTTGTATATACACATATATTTGTGTTATAATAAAGAACAAAAAGAAAATAACTTTGCATTTGTGCTGTTTTCCTACTACTGAAAAATTTTGCATATTATATTTTTGCTTTACTAGTTTTTGTTGATGAGTGTTTACTACTGGCTTCGTTGCTATCCTAACTAAACTTGTCCCAACGTGTTCTTTAAACAACAACATCGAGCATCAATGATGACGGCATCTCACTGCGCAACAACTTAACTCAAAAAAAAAAAAAAAAAAATCAGTGAAGAGCATGAGTGTGAAAGACAAAGAGAGGGGAAAGAAGGAAAGAAAAAAGAGATATTAGAGCCAGAGCCACGACTACAGGTAAACGTTCGCAAACGTTTACTTTGTTCTTTCTCTTCGCTTATTCTCTCAATAAGCTCTGTCTGGCCGCATGGCTATTTCGTTAGTTTGTTTTTCATCACAATTGTTGTTTAATCATGCTCTTTTTGCATTGCGCCAGGTGCAGTTAATGCTTAAGACTTTTCGAGTACTTTTAAAATATTGATAAATAAAAATATTATATCTTTATTTCGGTATACGATGAACCATTCGGTACATTATACCTTCAACCGGTCCTGTAGTTTCTTGGATTTTCATGTTGTCATTTCGTTGAACTCGCCAACGTTTGCTATTGTTGTATTTTGCTTGGTTAAAAGCATGGTTTGACGAAAATGACGAAAAAGAAGCAGAAAATCACAAAAAGAGCATTGCTTGATTATATTCTTGTTGAGTGTCGTCGTTTTTGCGAGAGTGATCGATGTACTGAGTTATCGCAGACTCTCTTACGCCGAATGAGTTTAACTCAATAGTTGCGCTAACAGTTGATTGCTCTCTTCAATTACCTACTTGCATGAAGTTTTTGGCTGTGATTTTAGTTGATTGGTATAACGAAATGTTTTTTTTTTTTTATTTATTTTCGGTTTAATTACCGATAAGTAATTAATTAGAAAAGGAAAAATATTTAAAAAGGTCCAAATATAAAATTTATACTACTTCCCGCTCTTTCGTTTTATCATCTCCACACACCCACTCAACAAGGTGTCAAGCGGCGGCTGGGCTCGTTTCATTTCCGCTTGTTGCGCTTTGTTCAAGTCACTCTATGCTCATGGCTCGTTGGCTCTCTCGCCATTAAGAAAATTCTTGTTGCATTGAGATGGGCTGTGTGTAGGGTTTTTTTTTTTTTTTTCTTTTTTCGTTCTTCTCTTTAATTTTGTTTTTATTCGTATTGCTTACAACATTTTGTTGGTTGTTGTTTTCCTTTGTTTACAGTTTGACAGATATACAGAACTAAAGACCTGTATGCATTCGCATTCATGATACAAGATACAAACGCCGCATGACACTGCGATATAGTTTGCGTGTTCTTAAGCACACACATTCCTACACAACAATAGAGACGCGAACAATCGTCAAGCTAGGTGGGATATATGCACATTTGGCTCTTTTGTTGTTTCAGGCCTGTTGTTTGGTTAGTTCGCTGGTGCCTCTTCTCTCTAAATGGCTGGGGCTCTGGTTGGTTATTCTTTTTTTTTTCCTTTGAAGCCCATTTTGAACTTGATGAACTAAACTATTGTGGTTGTTGTTGTTTTAGTTCTGGTTCTTTGTCTATACGTATTTCCATGTACCTACATACATACATACACACTTACATATATGTGCGCGTGTGTTATTAACTTTTTGTTTAAATGTTGGCTGTTGTGGTTTTATTATAACTATTATTTTTTCTATCTACGTTTGAATTTGGTTTATGGTTGTCCTAAAGCATTTGAATTATTTTTAGCAGTTAAATATTAATAAGCATGATGTTACGCATTGGCGTCTTTGTCCCGCTCCTTTTGTCCTCAGCTCACTTTTATGGCCGAGCAAGATGATTTTTCTTTTCCTTTAAGCAAAAACATCTTGGCATCAACTAAGCTATTTTTAGTGTATTTTACAAGCTCTCTGGAATTCCTCAACATCATCGGCACAATTGTGAGTGCGTCCACTATAAATCTATCTTTTGTATTATTTGCTGAGAATATTTAAGGAGAACACATGGTTAAATTCACGCAAAAACGGAAACTTGTATCTGTGTGCAACGGCATGTGTAATAATTACTGTGTGGCATTAAAGATTCATTAATCGTTTGATTCTTTTTCACAAATTGCTTTGTATTCATTCTAGTGACTTAACAAAGGCAAAGTTATTGTTTGGCTTTGTATTTAATCGAGTGGTAAAGTTCTCTTAAAGTTATAGATTAATTGACAATTGATATACGTAATTAAATCAAAAGAACAATCAAGAATGTCGAAATCGAGAATAATTAGCATTCTCTTATCTCATCTGTCGCTATATACAATAATAGAAACAGATTATTAAGAATCCAAGTTTCCCCCAAAATAAAATGTCACGAAATGTTATTTTTTCATGAATTTCGCAGAATTCTTTCTTTGTTATCAGTTTTTACTTCCTAATATTAATGTTCAAAAGTTGTAATTCAATTGCAATTAAGTTCCGTTCCGCAGCAACCCAAAACACAGAAAATCTGTTAAGTAGAATTAGTATACTATTTAAATGACTCAGACAATTATCAAATTAATCATCAAAATGTCTGTTCTTTTGGCGTCGCGTCGCAGCGCAGCATTTTGCTGCGTTCGGCGAAATGGAAATAAACGCCATGAGAACTAACGCTTAGACGACTGACGACAGACGACTGACACAAGACCGTACGAGTTTATTTACCTTGTCGGTACTGCTTAATATATGTGGTCGGTTGTCCGTCCGTCCGTCCGTCTTGCGGTCGGTATGGACAACCGTCGCTGGTCTGGTTAGATGTTTTGTGACCCAGGCGACTGTTGTTGTTTATTTTATTTATTATTTATTTTGTTTTTTTTTTGGCTGGTGGAGGGGGGAGTCAGCATAGATGGCGTATGAGTCATTGGCACCAAGGAGCGCTTATAATCTCTTGCGCTCACACGTACGCCTTCTGCATGCTCTCACTCTTTCTCGCTTCTCTGCTCTTCTCGTCTGTTCTCTGACTCTGTCTCTCTATGTGTCTATATATCTTTAGTGCCTTTTTACCATTTTGCGTTGTTGTGAACGTGTTCGACTCGACAACGTACATTTTGAGTTTTGTTTGATTTCGTTTTGCATATTCAGCGTTTGCATTTGGAAATTTTCGACTTGTCTTGGTTGTCTGTCTGGCGCTCGGTCTGTCTGTCTGTCTGTCTGTGTAGTGTGGTATTTGTGTTTTCCGAATTTATGAAAACAAACGTAAAGAAAATTGTATCTGTGCAGACAGAAAGCGTTGACAGTGCAAGATTATATAGAGGAGATCAAATTGTTGTTGCTGTTCCAGCTTTTTGCAAACACATCTACGGTAGCGGTCTTTTCATGTCGACGACGACTGTCCCAGTAGGAACAGAAAATTCCGAGTTGCATACTTGTTGTGCTGTCACAGAGCGCATCCAATTTCGAGCATTTTCCCGTGAGCGCTCTCTTCAATACAAATTCCAGTTGGAATATTCGCGCAACCTGTAGCTTAGTTTTTTTGTTGTTTTTTTCACTGGAATGCAGAATTCACAGAACATTCTCGTCGTGTGCTTTCGTTCGTTTCGTTTCGTTTCGTTACTCTTCGCTGTCTGCGTAGTCTCGCTTTATGTTTTGCTTTACTTGGGTGGGGTGGTGTGGTGTGGTGGGGTCTGAGTGGGTGATTGTCCGCCGCCACCAATAAGGGTTGTTATCACTGTTGCGTAGCTGTTGCGCACAGAGTTGCCGCCATTGCTGCAATTTTAATGTTTTCGTTGGTTTCTTTGTAATTTGTTTTTCTGCTACCCGGACCCGGGCCGGCATTCAACAGTTCGGCTTTTGCGACACACACACATGTACGTAAACATACAGATATGAAGACTGTTGCCCGTCGATGATTTTTTAAAATGCGTTTCGTATGTGTGAGTGTATGTGTGGGAGCGGACGCGGTGTTTGAGGGTGTATTCTGCCATTCCTTGTTGTTTGTGCTTTTTTCTATTTTTCTTTCGCGTGCAGTAAATAGGAAATTGAGCAAAATTATTGATTTTTCCATAACCGCTTCTTTTATCATTCGCAGACGCCGCGCTGCTTTTAATTTGCGGCTGCGGACGCAGAAGCGACGTTAGCAAAAACTCATGGTATGCATTTAGGGGCGCTTTTATTTTCTACTTTTATTTTGATGGCTGATTTTGCATTCGTATATAGAAACGCATAACCACTGTTACACACACACACAAAATGCATTCGACAGCGTTCACTGTGTGTGTGTGTATCATGTTATCGTTGTCCCCCTTGACAACAACAACAACAACAGCAATAACAATATGAACGACGATTGCGACAATGGGTAGCAAGGATTTTGCGCCAACACTCAAAAACACACACACACACACACACATACAGTCAACTACAATAGCTCGTATATATATATTCCTTCCATTTACGACGTATGTCGACGCTCAGAAAATTTCTGTTCTGCCACTGCTCGCTTTGCTCTGCCTGCTTTTCATGAGCTTTACCCGGGTCGCTGCATAATGCGCATAGTTAGTTTTGCAGGGAGCAGCGTTCGACGCGCTTAGGATTTTCACGTAGAACGCAGGCGACGTCAACACAAAACACAAAGAAATAAAACCTTTGTTTCAATCAACAGAATTTAATTAAGACAAATTGTTAGTCAAAATTTATGTTTAATTTGGCGTTTGAAAAAAAAATTAAAATTTGTTTTTTAAATTCGACTTTGAGTGTTCTAATGTGCAAGTGTAATAATTATAGTGTTTTTTTGTTTTCCATTTCATTGCAGTAATTTACGTGTAACTTGTGAAACAACACAGTTAAGCGACAAAGACTTCGTGTTCAACGCGCTCTCACAGCATGTTTGCAAAAAGAAGCTCCTAAAAATATACCTTGTAAACTTTTTTAATATTCAACGCTAAACAGGAGGCGAAGACAGAAAGGAAAAGAACAGCTAATTGCAAAAAAGCGCGTTGGCAATAACAGAGACTCTTGAAAATCTAACATTTGTTGAAATAATATTTTTTCGGTAAAACGCAGGAAAACGTTCTCAAAGGTGAGTGGAATATTTCGGTTTTGTTATTATTTATTTATTTTTTATTTTTTTTTTATTTTTTTCGCGCTATGATAAATGTATGCATTTAGTCTAGACTGGCAATGGTTGAAGTAGTAAGAGGTGGACGGAAAATGATAAAACAAGGGAGTGTATATTTTACTGTCGGTTTTACCAACGGGGGTTGTGCGTCGTCGTTGTTGTTGACGGAAGTGACAGTAACAGCAAAAGCAAAAGCAATGTGAAAGACATCATTTCGTTGGAGTTGTTATTTGTTTTGTGCGTCGGAAGCGGCAGCGACAGCGACGTCGCCAGTGCAGTTGGTCGCCCTTTGCTTTGTGCAGGGATGGTGATTTCATTGTTGGTGGTTAAATTTTTCCGTAAACGTTGAAATTGCCGGCGTAGCTTGGCAACATGTGTCTACCGGGTGTGAGGGCAGGGGATGAGGCGGAGTTTGGCGCGATGCAAAAGCACGTCGGTGAACTCTGTTTTTTTTTTTCTTTTTGTTTTTCATCTGACAATGACCATTAGCATTACCATTGGGGGTGTGAGCCGAAGTGGCGATGATTTAACATTAAGTTGCGCGAATTAAAAAAAAAACAAAAGACTGTACCACAAGGTTTTTTGAACATTTTTTGGGCTTACCATTCAAATTAGATTTTATATTCTGTTTTTGAAGTATATTCCAATTAATTGTCATATAAACGGACCACCATTAATCGGTTTATCGATTCTAGGACTAACCGATATAATAATACAAAAAGTCCATCACTAATGATTTTAAACAGTTATAAAAAAATTGGACTTGTCAGTTTATTATTTGATTTGAAAATAAAAATAGCTCAATCAAGTTTTAATCTTTGTAGAAGTGAAGATTTAATTAAGTTTAATTGATTAATTATTATTTTTATTAAAGTGGTGTTTTGTTGTTTCCTCTTTTAGTGTCGTCGTCAACGTTGTTACAGGGCACGCCCATTAAAATGGCGGCATCGCCAACACCATCATTGGACTCGATCCGTGGTGCAAACTCCATCGAATCATATGGCGAACGGAATGGTTATCTCTCAGATTCACCGCTCACATTGAGCGGCTCTTCGCCGCCGGCCAGCGATTCGGCAATTTGTGATGAGTATACAAGCAGCAACGGCACCGCAGTGACAATGAATCCACATCATCCCATATCGGCATCAGTATCATCCTCTTCATCAGCATCATCGTCGTCCTCGTCTTCGTCATCCTCGTCGTCGACAAGTGGTGTCAGCGGGTGTAGCAGCGCAAGCAGCAACAGCAGCACAGGCTCAAATGGACCCGGCGTCATCGGCAGTAACTTGACCGGTAGCAATAATGGCAGCGCCCCTACGACCAACATCAATAGCAGCGCCAGCAGCGGTAAAGGCAGCCCATGCGGTTCGCTGCTTGCAAGTTCTAATATATTAAATGTTAGCACCGCAAACGTACACACCATTCCGCGGTGCACCGCCTGCAAGAGCAAACAGTCAGATGCGGTGGCCAAATGCTTTGATTGTATAAGCTTTCTCTGTGCCAACTGTGTGACGGCACACGAGTTTATGCATTGCTTTAATGGGCATAATGTCTGCTTGATTAAAGGCTTTGATGCAACAGTGCAATCACCTTCATCGACAGCATCCTCTGTGGTTTCAGGCACAGCACAATCGACGTCTGCGTCATCTTTGTTGGGTACAACGCACAATCCAGCATCAAATGACTTTAAGTATTCCAGTTCATTGACAATGATGTTACAGGCTCAACAACAGCAACAGCAACAACAACAGCATCAACAACAGCAGCAACAGCAACAACATCAGCAACAACAGCTACAACAACAGCAACCGCTTTCACAACTGTCAAAAATTGTGCTTTCAGCTGCTGCAGCAGCTGCCGCTGCAAACGAATCAAACCAACAACAACAAACACCGTTGGACGATCTGTTCTCAGCGCTGCAACACCAAGGACAGCTGACTTCACGTCAGCTCTTCTGTCAGCGTCACAAGCATGAATTGCTTAAGTTTAGTTGTCGCACATGCTGCACACTTGTTTGCAAGGAATGCGTCGTACTCGAGCATTCGGTTGGCATACACGAGCTTGAGAATGTGCAATCGCCATGTTCGTCTACAAACGTGCAAGCCACTAGCGTTGGCAACAACAATTCGGGCGCCATTCCACCCGAAGGCGCCGTACAGACATTGCTTGCTGACATGCGCGGCAAAATCGGTGAAATAGTCGCACTTGCCGGCAACTCGGACCAAAACGTGACCAAGATCAAGTTGCAATATCAGAAGGCACACAACGAACTTAACGAGACACACCAATTCTTTACGTCAATGCTCGACGAGCGCAAACAAGAGTTGCTCAAGGAACTTGAATCACTTTACAGTGCCAAGATCGCAACCAACAGCGCTTGGTTGCAGCGTTCCAAGGAGCTGATCGAGAAGGGCTTACAGACATGTGATGCAATTGAACGAGGACCGCAAACACAGTTGCTTGCCGAAGCGCTTTTACTGCGCAAAACGCTCGAACAACAGCTCCAGACAGCGCTTCAGGACATGCAGTTGCCATTCGAGTTGGAATTCATGTCAAATTATCAGTCGATACAGGCGGGTGTGCGCAACACCTTTGGCTACATTCGAGCCACAACATCGGACGGTCTGGGCGGCAGTGCTTTGTCGGGTTCCATCAACAGTAACGGCATTACCACCAAACAGCCACCAATCGCACGTCCCACACAAAGCGCCAGCAACAGCAGCGCTTCGAGCGTGGGCAGTCATCATCACCACCATCATCACTTGACTGCCGGCGGCCTAGGACTACCGAGCAATCTACTTGACAATGCGTACAACTTGGGTACGTCAACGACAAATTCGTCCACAGCTGCAGCGGTCGCTGCAAGCAATGCACAATCAAATGGCAATGGTAGTTTGCTGCTGACACGCAGTGGCGGTGCTGACCAACACTTTGGTGATTTATTGCACAAACGCTATGGCAGTAATGGCGGCAATGGTACAAATGGCGTTGTTGCACCTTACATGAGTGGCAACGGCGCTGGTGCTGTGAACCCATACGAGAAATGGAGCAACGGCGGCAGCGACAACCTTTTCTCCAGCTCTGCAGTCGATGCTTTCTCCAACAGCGCCCAATTGCTTTCGTCGGCGCTAAGTGGCAGCGGAAATGGCTCGACTGTCGGTCTACTTAATGGCAACAGCAATGGCGCAGTATCCTCCGAATCTCTGTTGGATCTGACAAGCAAATTGCTCTCTGCCTCCATCTATCCGCCCAAATCGCAAATTAAGCGTCACAAGATGATCTATCATTGCAAATTCGGTGAGTTCGGCGTCATGGAGGGTCAGTTTACCGAACCGAGTGGTGTGGCCGTTAATGCACAAAATGACATTATTGTCGCTGACACAAACAATCATCGCATTCAGATCTTCGACAAGGAAGGACGATTCAAATTCCAATTCGGCGAATGTGGCAAGCGTGATTCACAGCTCTTGTATCCTAATCGCGTTGCCGTCGTACGTAACTCGGGCGATATTATCGTAACCGAACGCTCACCCACACACCAGATACAGATCTATAATCAGTACGGGCAGTTTGTGCGGAAATTCGGCGCAACCATATTGCAGCATCCGCGTGGTGTAACCGTGGACAATAAGGGACGTATTATTGTCGTGGAGTGTAAGGTGATGCGCGTTATTATCTTTGATCAGAATGGCAACGTGCTGCATAAGTTTGGTTGCAGCAAACATCTGGAGTTCCCCAACGGCGTTGTGGTAAATGACAAGCAAGAGATCTTCATTAGCGACAATCGTGCACACTGTGTCAAGGTGTTCAACTACGAAGGGCAATATTTGCGGCAAATCGGCGGTGAGGGTATAACCAACTATCCGATTGGCGTTGGCATCAACTCAAATGGCGAGATTCTCATTGCCGACAACCACAACAACTTCAATCTGACTATTTTCACGCAAGACGGACAGCTTGTTTCGGCACTTGAGTCTAAAGTTAAACACGCTCAGTGCTTTGATGTTGCTCTGATGGATGACGGCAGCGTTGTGCTGGCCAGCAAGGATTATCGTCTCTATATTTACCGTTATGTGCAGTTGGCAACGCCTGGTATGTAAAGTGAGTGACGAAGAAGAGAATCATGTTGATGAATGAATAAGAACAAGCTAGTAAAGCTAAGCTGTAGTGAAGATGAAATTGATGAACAGTTTCAAAAATTTTCAATCTTCAATCAAATCTAAGTAGAACATGATAATGAAGGAAAAGAAAAAAAAAACAGTGAAAACAGCAACAATTGACACATTTATTTTAAACTGAACTACAAATTAATAATTATTTAAAGAGTATAGAAAACTTCAAGAAGAGAAGAAACAAAAAAACCCCGAAATCGCAAATTAATGCAATACTTAACAAACACATACGTTCTCTATTTAACACATACAACTTTGTTTTTAACGACAAAAAAAAAAAAAAAAAAACAGTGTATAATCTCAGAAATGATCTTTGCATAATTTATTGTTGAATTTAGATGTCCAGATTTATTAACTGACAACAATAGTAACAACTTTAAGCTAAGCTCGATCGTTTCATAATTTCTCTCTCAGACATACACACCCACAACAAATCCCTCCAATTTAAACAGTCACACATACACACTCACTCAAACACTATCATTGACGCGCCTATGGGCATAAATATTACGCGCACGCGCTTACTCTCACTTGTTTTCACTCTCACTCTCTACCATATAAGCATGCTCTCATGCGTCCGTTCTTTTCCTTACATTCTCCATTTCGCATGATCATTTGCTCTTTTCCAAGCTCTCTCGAACTTTGTATGCTATGTTAAAATGCATTAATTAATTATATATATTTTTTTAACTATTTTTTAATTTAAAAAATTGTTTGTTATTTTTATTTAAAATTTTTAAGATTTTAACTGTTTTTTTTTATGTTTTTAATTTTATTATTAAATATTTATATTATTTGTTTTTGAACTTTTATTATTAACTTTTATACTCGCGCTTAGTTTTTATTAATTGATAAATTGATTGATTGATTATGTTTGATTATTATTACACTTTAATTATATAAAACAAAACAAAAAAATATATATTTTACATGTTACATTTAATTTTATTTATTTTAATTAACTGGAAAATTTTGCTGAAAACTTTTTTCATGATTTAAAAGAATGTAATGCTAATCTAGTTTATCCTTTTCTACCTTTCGAAAACAACTTTGAACTGAGCAATTTTTTGCGAAGCGACTTTTAAAACAAACAATAGAAAGTATTAACCTACTTTCTTAAGTAAATTAATCGAAAAAAAAAATTAATAAATTTGTTGATTTTGTATGTAGAATTTGTAGTTTTGTGCAAGAATGTTAAAACTATTGAAAAAAACAAACAAAAAAAAAACTAAAATAAATTGGCAGTTTGTATAAAAAAAACTGCAAACAACAAAAACAATTAATAACAAAAAATGTATTTAAAACATTTTTAAACAAAAAGTTGGCAATCAGCGCAGAAGACTTAAAACATATAACATAAAAATCTCAATTATTTTTTAGTTTTGTTTTAATACAAATTATTAAATAATACAAAAAAAAAAAAAAAAAACAGTAAAGTTTTTATGAATTTACGGTTGCATTTGTTTTAATTTTTTTTAAACAGTTTTTTAATAAAATAAAAAACAAAAAAAACAAAAATTGTTATTTAGTTACATACACGTAAAAATTATCAAATATTATAAAAATGATATGCAACCAACATTTAAATAACTAAATACAGTTTATAAATGTGCTTGTGTGTGTATAAAAAACGCTTGAAAAGTTAAACAATTTAAAGAAAAGAAACTTATTTCTGTGTTAATGCAGAAGTTTGTTCATATTTTTTATTACGTACAACAATAAAGCAAATAAGCATACATTTTAAATTAGATTGCAAAAAATGCCAAATGCAATTAAATGAAATCATTGTTTGTAAAGACTTCAATCGATACGAAAACAAAACAGTTTCAAAAAAAATTGACGGCTTTTACTTCGATTGAAACATTTTAAGTATACTTTTTTGCAGTACTAAAAATTCTAGGGAATAGTTTTAAACTTCAAAAAGAAAAAAAAACCAAGACGGAAACTAAACAAAAATTGACAATTTTTTATAGGCAACAACAACAACAAAAAACCAAAAAAAAAAAAACAAAAAAAAAATCAATAATATTTACTATTCATAAGTGTTTTAAATGTTTAGCGGCAGTTTGTTAAATCATACATTTAGTGAACAATTTAAATAGTAATAACTTAACAAAAAAAAAAAACAAAAACAAAAAAAGACAACAAAAATATTAAAAACTACAAAACACAACAACCAAACTTTTGAGACTACAAAACGCAACAGGAACAGGAACAGCATTTAATGTTTTATTTGTATTTATTTCTATTATCAATATGATTATTTTATTGTTTAAAAGAAAATTTGTTTAAATGCATTTTTGAGATTATTAAATATTAAGCAAAATTGTTTTGTGTTTTTTGCATTTTTGTTAAAGAAATTAATTATTTGTTATAACTTGGCTATTTATAATTCACACACACAAACACACACACACACACACACACATTATACTTGCTAGGCACAATGAGCAACAATAACAACTATCTATGCTACTAAGTACTTTGTTTGTTTTGCTTGTTTTTCTATTGTTTATGTTTAAACAAATAATTATTTAGTTTAAATACTTAAATAATCAACAACAACATAAATCAAATGCAATTTCATAAATACGCGGGACACAAAATGCAAATTCCATAGTGAGCAGAATGTATAAGCAATTTTTTTCGCTAAAATGAAAAAAAAAAAAAATATTTCAAAAATATTTTTTATAAATATGTACAGGCTTAAATATATTGATTAAAAAAAAAATCAAAAATGAGGAAAAAAAATTAAGAGTGTTGAATTTGTTTTATAAAGTATTATGTTTTCCAAGTGCTGCCACAACAATAATAATCAAGAACACACTCACACACACAAGATGCACAAATGTTTAACTAAAAACACAGAATAATAACAAACGAAACTTTGAAACATTTTTGGCATCAATTTTCCAAAGTTTTTTATAACATTTTTGTTATTAACTAAATTGAGCTTGTGCAATTTGTTCAAACATTTCTGCTTTCATCTCAAGTACTTATTGTATGACAGTCAGTTTTTAAGTAAATATAAAAATAAAGTTAAATTTAAAAATAAAAAGGTATGTTGATATCTATAAAAAATCGATGAATTGAGAATCTAATAGACTGTGCAAAGAATATGAAACATTTTTGATGAATATAAAAAAAAAAAAAACGGAAAAATATTCGAATTGAAACTACTGTGCTCTCTAATCTATATAAAATATTTAACTTTTTACATATTTTAAACAAACAAACAAACAAAACAAAAAAGCAAAAGAAACCACTTTTTATACCGCCAATTAACTGTGCTCTATATACATACATATATATATTATTATTAATGTTAAACTAAATCTGAAAAAGAAACTTACTGTAGTAATTATAATGAAACAAATGTGTGATTAGACTAAGGATGGAATTTTAATTTGTTATGTAAACTTTTGTGGCAGTAAAACTTGAAATTGATAACTAGAAAACCGAAAACAAAAATAATAACGAACATATGCCGTGCAAGTTCGATAGCAACTCTGTTTGCAAGACAGTGCGCTGCATCTGTGCAACACTGCATTATGTTTTAGAGAAGAAGAAGAGTTGCAAAAATTATCGTTGATTATCGGTGCTCCTATCGATGGCATTATGTCCTTCAAAAACGAATGGCAATACTAATTTTGAATGACAGCAGGTCTTATTCTGAATGGCAAAGCAACAGCAGTCAGCAATAAGTGACGTTATTTGCACCAATGGCTCTATTTATTTCATATAAACGCGTGGTGTCTTTGCAGTCATTCGGTAATAATCATCTCCAGTTTATTTATTACAAACAAACACGCAACAAATTCAAGTTTTCTTAATCATTTACAAACACAAAAAAAAAAAAAAAACAAGGCCCCTCAGCAGCAACTAAAAAAACGCAAACGAAAAAACAGAGTTGCTATTTAACGCACGCCAAACATATAATACTTTTTGAATTAATATAAAATAACTTAAATAAGATTTCAACTTGAACAACACCACCAAATTACTATAGCAAGCGATTGCGTCGATTGTGCATATTTGATTGATTGATGAATGGATTAAATTATAGATTGATTGTTAGGCTATGAATGTTATTAATATAATCAACGAAACGAAAAGTAACAAGAAAATAAAAATATTAATCGCATACAAAACCATTCTAAAGCTGTTCTAAAAATATAAACTATAAAAAAAAATATTCAAATTTGTTGTTGAGAAAAATAATAATGGATAAATACAAATAATAATGTCTTTGTGTGAAAATGTTAGTTGGCAATTGTGTGACGAAGAAGCAGAAGAAGTAAACAAACAAAAGTTATGCGCAGAGAAGGAAAAGAAAATCACGTAAAAGCACAAGCAAAGTTATTAACAAAACCGACATAAATATAATCATTTTATTGTAGTTTATATTTTTGATAAATGTTATTAAGAAACAAAATAAAACTCCCAACTTAAAAATACTACTAAACAATGGTCAATGGATTTAAATTTTAAAAATTAAAAAAAAAGCGTTAAAAAACAGTCTCAAAATTTGAGCGGAAAAAAAAACAAAATTTTCGATTAAGCGCGAAAAAAAAAATTGTTAAAATTTGTATGGAATTTAAATTTTTTACATAAGTAAACGAACTCGTTGAAAAGGCAAAGGGACGAACTAAAGAGTATTCATCAAAATGATTGAGTCATTAGACAAACGGTAAATGAAAGCTAACAAATATAATGAAGAAGAAGATAATACGAAAGAATCAATATAACAGTTTAATAAAGTAGCAGAAAAAAACAGCAAAAACAACAACAACAAAAATGGCTTCGTAGAAGTGTTTTTAAGTATTATTAGTCTATATAAATGAATATAAATATATTTACTTATATGTAATAACATTTAGTAGTATTTGGGTATATATATTCCCTCGACCCCCTCCCCCATATCCGTCACTACAATGTTGTTAGAATTGCAATTTTTAGCGATTTTTGCAAAAGTTAAAAATGATAAGCAGAAGAAAATTATAAAATTAAATTAAAAATCGGTAATTTAAATTAATAAGGAAATGCTTACTTTTTGTGTAGCTTGTAGAAGAACAAACAAATTATTAAAATAATACTAATGGAAATGTTAAGCGTATTTTAAATCTTAACATAAAAATGTATTCATCTTTTTTATGAAAAAGCAGTAAACAAAAAATATAATATTTAAATAATATAAATAAGCATTGTTGTTGTCGAGCGTTTTTTAAGTAGTTTCCTTCAATGAACAAAAACAAAAAAAAATGCATATTCAAAAACTATGTATATATAAATATTTATATACATGCATATGAAGTATGAGAAAAATAAATAAGAAATAGTGCGTAATTGCAAGCTCTCAAGCTCAAAAATGGTCGACGATTCGGTCGGTAGGGGGCGCTCACAATGCATTTGTGTAAGCTGCTTGCATGTTCATGCTTCCTGCTTCATGCTCTGTAAGTCCGAACCGAACTGCATTCGACGCATTTCTTTTTCCGACACTCAATTTTGTGCTTTCCATTGTTTTCAATTCTTCTAACGTAACTTAAACTTTCCGGCCTTGCCACTAACAAGTATTTAACCCAAAACACCGTAAATAAATTTGCGCTAATGTTTCAATTCAATTAATTCAGTATGAATAAAAAACAAATTATTAATAACAATTGCAAAAAGTAAAGAAGGACAAACCTTTCTATGTCGTAATGTGGGCGACAGGCAGACATACATACATGCGTAAACATGAAAATAAATATAATGCAAACAAATAAAAATTGTAAAGAAATGATGAGATAAACATTTGAACTATGACTGATTTTACATAAAGTATATGTAATGTTACTATATATATTATTGCAAAAGTATATATATTTATTATATGTATATACATGCAACAGTTATTTAATGATGTAACGATATTATTCTACGACTTTTTTAATTAGTTTATTTTCACACTCTTTTTTTTTTTATTTTGTTGCTACGTTAAACTTACAAAAAAATCTAGACTGCTTTGAAAACGTAATTGAATGAAAAGTAAAGAAAAGAAGAACAAAAAAAAAAAGAATCATGGAAACATTTTTTTTAATCTAATGTTGAACTTGTGAAAATGCGACTCGTTTAGGGAATTTTTCAAAAAAGAAAACAAAAACGGGAAATCTTTTTTTTTCATACACACAAATACAGAGAAGCGCATAAGGGAAATAAAACCAATAAAAAAAAAATGAAAATGTCGATTTTTCAACATGATTTTTCTTTTGCTTTGAGAATTTTCTGTGAAAGACGAAAAAAGAAAAAGTTTCCATATTTTAAGCTTTTATATTATTTATATACATCAAACGAACTTAAAGTTGTGTGAAAAAATCATTTATTATAATTAAAAAATAAAAAAAAAATAGTAATTACTGTTTGTTGTTAGCTGCTTACTTCCTACTGAAGACTCCAAATACATTTCATATCCAAGCATTTTGTAGTTGTATTTAAAAAAGAAACTCCAATAATATACAAAAAAAAAAAAAAAATATTTAAAAACATATACAAAAAAAAATAAATAATAATAAAATTACAAAAAAAAAAAAAACAATCGCTTATAAAAATAATGCAGATTATTTATTTAAATAATCATAATTAATTTGTTAAAAAATTTATTTAAAAGTAAAAACAATCGGAAAACAAATTAAGAAAAGTTAACAAAAGTCCAATGCAAGTAAACTACGATTTTTAATATAAAAAAATTAAAACAAAAATTCTTTTACAAACGATTTAAAAGAAAAACATTAATTTTGTTTTCGTCATTTAAAAATCATGACACATTTTTATGGTTTATTGAAAAAAAGTAATATTTTTTGCTTAATTTTGTTATTTTTTTTTTTTTTTCTTATTACATTTTTATCGTTTTGTTGTTCTTTTTGTAGTCACTGAAAAAGTATTTCATGAAAATCGATATATTTAATTGTGTAATAACTTAAATGATGTTTGTATTTATGTTTAGTTTGTAAACTATTTTCGCATTTTGTCGTGTAAATTGTCGTAAGTTGGTTTTTTTAATATTGAAATAATAATTATAATTTTTGAGCTATTTTATAGTTTATTTATACATTTATACATACAAGCAAACATATCTTCATAATTTTTAAAACTGTTTTTGTTGTTTCTATTTGCGATAATTGAAAAAAAATTAAAGTATAATCTTTGTTTAAAAAAAAGTGTATTGTTTATTTTTCATTTATTGTTTATTTTTACAAATGTCTTTTTCAGTTACACGTTTTTCATAAGCCAACACTACAAAAGGCACAACAAGCGGCAATTTAATGGATAGCCAAAAATCACATGCATTTGCAACCTTTTTTATTACTAATATGTTTTTATATTTTTCTATTTGTGTTAAAGCGTTTGTTCAGAAGGTGCCAAGGGTATTCATTCGGCAGATCTCCTAATTTGTCTATGACACACAAAGTATACAAAATGTTAATTTAAAGATTGTAAATTATCTTAAAAACTTTAATTAGTTTCACAAACACTCATTTGTTAATTTTATGTCTAAAAAAAAAAAGCCATCAAATGTTAAATCAAATGTTTTTATTAACACATCATTATTGTCATTATCATTATCATTGTCATTGTCATTGTCATCATGCTCATAATATTCCTTGTTGCAGTCTCAGTTTCAGTTATATATGTAAATCGTAGAATATTTGAGGCGCAACTCTTGCGGGAAATGCCAAAGCAAAGCAACACAAGAAAGATTTGCCTGCCAGAGTTCGCACATGTTTTAAATCAATTTCAATTTCGGGACTTGTGAACTTCATTTATTTTGGTTTCTGATTCGAGTCTCGACGGTCGAACCGCGCACACTTTTACTTCTATTGATTATTGTAATATTTACTAATTTTATCTTTGATTATTATTGCATAGCTTAGAAATATTTCTTTGGAATCCAACATGCTAGTCAGCTAAATCTAATTTGAATAATAATAATAATATATTTTCCAATTTTTGGTATTTTTGGTAAACAAATACATTTTTGCGAATTATGTTTAGTGTTAAATTTTGTCGTTTAAGTTTCTTGTTTCGTTTATGACAATGTCAGATGGCATTGCCACATGACTGTCGCCTGAGCAAGTCGTCACACGTTGTCAGGTGTGGCAGTGTCGTGACTTTGTCAGAGGACACGTTCACGCCTGATAATTGTCACATGGCAAAGTCAGACGACAGTCATGCGACATCTGACTTTGTCGTGTGGCAGCTAAGAGACGAAGTCAGATGACGAAACATTGTCTAAGAGTTACTTGTTTTTTTATGATTAAATATTATAGAAATGACTTTTAACAAAGTAAAAAAAAATTTATATATATATACATATATACTTATGAATAAATTTTGTAGTAAAAACGACGTAGGCCCAAACGCAACAGTTTCCAAATGAGAAATTTTTTATACATACATACATAAATAGATACAGGGTGTTTCTAACTTAACTATAAACTACGATTGTTCAAGTGCGACCAATGAGAGAAGTTTTTTCGGTATTTTTCAACACAATTAAATGAAAATTGTCCGTATATGTGTGAAAAATAAGTATAAAAGAAAAAGAGGTTATGACGAAAGTTAAACTTTTATCAAAGAACTCAAATGTTATTAAAAGTATTTGTTTTTTGTTATTGCAAGACACTCCCACCAATGTCCTTTTTCGTTGTATTTCTTTGTTTTGGTTCTGTTACTCAAACTCGTTCAAACACGCTGCACCCTGTATGGCATTTCTAACCCACTAATCTCATATTAAAATACTCAAAGAAAAACCTTTTAAGGCAACGGCGAAGGATCTACAAGTATATATATATATAAAATATTAATCAAAACATATAAAACTGAATGTTTGTGGTTAATGATCATAATAATAATAATGAGCAATTATTAAATTTATATTCGAATACATACATATATATTTTGCATTTATAGATTTTTATTAAGATACAAGAAAACCAACAACTAAATGTGAATGTTAAAATTATTATTATTGCGATTATTATTAAAAAAAATTATATATATATAAACGACAACGTATAAATTAATGATTATTATTATTATTGTAATACGTAAGAAGCTAATGGCATAAATATTTTTATACCTTATAAAAAAAAAAATGCTACGATTTAAAAAAACTAAAAAGAAACTATGAATTTGATATTGATTAACTCTTTAATACCATCAACAGCAACAACAAGAACAGTCTTTTAATGCTTAGGGGCCACAATTTTCGAAAAAATATTAATATTACAAGAAAAAATAATATATAAAAAAGACAACAACAACAATTGTATTGTATTGTAAGAATTTCTATTTCCATCACCACAATAAAATTATTTTGTTTTTAAATAAAAGGAAAAAAACGAAAGAGACTTTTTCTATATGTATTTTAATATATATTAATTACATTTGCAACCATTACGTTTAAGCCTCATGAAAATCAGGAAGGATATTGCAAGGACGAAACAACGCCTTTTGGAAAGAGCATCTTGTTTATGTTTTAAAAATAATTTAGTATTTTTTAACATGAATGCAATTGCTTACTTATAGCACCCACGCCAACACATGAGACAGGTTCCAAGCTTGCTAAACGTACAGTTATGAAAAAAATAATAGCACCAAAATGATACTTCTTCGTTTTGATAAATAAACAAACAATTTAGGTTGTGATTTTGCAAATAATGATATTTAGTTATTGGTTAGTATTCCCCCTTTACGAAGAGAGTAATACTTCTGTTGAAATAGTTATAGTTTGAATTTTTTGATTTTTTTGGAAAAAGTGCTAAAATATGGCAAAAAAATAATCGCACCAGTTTTGCATCACTTGTAGATATCGATAAATTTCGAACTTTTGATTTGATTGTGTCCTAACAATTGATTTGGGTTTCACTATTTTGATCGTTTAGACTAACATTTATCCAAAATTTTCAACACAATGGCTTGGAATATATCGCAGAACAGAAAATCGTCGGTTCCTCAAAAAATTGTTATTTTAGGGCAAATCCTACGGAAAAACTAGTAAGGACTATAATACCCTGCATACACGGTAGGCGGTGCCACTTCCCAAGAACATTGATCAGCCTAGGGCTTTCACATGTTGTTGTGATTTAACCAGGTTAGAATAATTTAAATTATTTTTGTTTATATAATGTATTAAAATAAGGTCATTGGGATAAAAACTTCTAAGTCGTCTTGGATTCGTTGATCTGGTCAGCCGATTTGCAAGTTGGGTTGGATGTGAGTGGATCCGATTGTTATATCTGCTGCTGTGGAAATTAATTTCATCTTGGATCGTAGGAATCTTGAGATCGCTGTGTATTGTTTTGTTTCTGACGAAGCATTGATCCAGAGACCGACCCAAGCACTTTTTGTTTCTCTTCTCAGTTTGCTTCAGGGACCAATTAACTTAACTGGCAAGCATTCTAAGTTTTCTAGAGCAGGCACGAGCAACGTTTCTAATGTGGGTTTTTCAGGTTAGCCGTTTGTTAAGGTGAAATCTGTGTAAATGATAACCCGCCAAAAAGTGACTGGTGGCGTGGCGCTTCTTCGAAGTGTGAAAGTGCTCAGTTCGATTTATCTGAGTTCACCTTGACTATAAAACTATAGAATCCGATTTCGAAAAGGATGACATTTCCTCAATTCTATATTTGATTTATCGAAAGCGTCCATGCACTTTCGTATTTTTATAAGCAAAATCAACCTACGGCCCCTCTGTGCGTCGTGTGTAATAATAATAGGGTTTTTCTTGATTTCATTTTTCGATCTTATTCGATCAATGTTGGCTTATTGTCTGAGGAACGCACTGTCGATTTTTATTTTTTCCGAATTGACCAAGTGAATAACTTCGCTATTCTATGGTATATCAGCCAGCTTTATCAAAGACCTGTTTGAAAGCTTAAATTATATACTTTCAGATGACATTAAAACATGCCCTGAAACGTCCTTAGAAAAGTTTATTTAATCGATTTAAGGAGAATATTCTTAAAATCATTGAGAATGAAGGACATTACAAGGACGAAAATTCGTCTATCTGAAAAAGCACGTGTTTTTATTTTATAAAATTATATTATGCTTGAATAGGTCCTTTGAAAAAAACTTATTTTAGGGTAAAATGAAATTAAGCAAATTAAATTTCTTTTCAATGAATTACTTTGTTATTCTTGGGCCGATAACCTTCGTTAAGGACGTTTTGAAAAAGCTGAAAAATGTACATTTAGATATCACATGCTATTTTTTAAAAGATCCTTGGTTTAATGCCATAAATAATTTAATAATATTTAATACCATAAGCTTACACTTAAAGCAATTGTCATTTTGCAAAGAATACATGTACTCTACGAACTACAAATTAAAACGAAACAACAAAATAGTTTTCCATGGAAATGTACAACAATTAGATTTTTAAAAGAGATGCGCACGCCGAATTCAAAGTGGTTTTAAATTTCAATTCCAATGTGTGTTGGGTTTTTAATGACCGCCGATTTCACGAAGTTCACGATGTCCCAATGGCAATGGTGGACGGAAATTGTTGATAACTTTTCCGTTGAACTCGTTGCACGGACACTCTTCCTTGACATCGTAGCAGTTTAGATTACGCATAGCGTTGAGTTGATCCTCGGACACCTCGATGGGTGTCTTGAATACTATCCATGTGACTGACTCAGAGCACGGTGGTGTGGTCAGCGAACCCTCATAAGTCCAGTAGGTGTGCACATGTGGCAACAAACGGCTGGGATCACAACCGTTGGGCAGAGTCACACGATCGCCCTTGTGCTGTACAAACTGCAACAGGCTGGTGATTTTCTCCAGCTCAGGCTGCTGACGGAAACTAGACTTGAGGAACACGCCCAACACAGCCAAGCCATCCGGAGCAGCGGCCGCTTCACCGAACGACTTGTACTTAGTGGTGTTCCAGTGGACCAAATGCAACTCTCCGGCATATGAAACACCGTCAACGGTGTGTTCCGAGCCCTTCGAATCCGTGCAGCCCCAATGGCAATGGAACTGCTCAAGCTTGTAGATATTCTCGCCCAGCGGACCACCAGTCAGCTCTGAATCAGTGCCATTCACATCCACGCGCCAGCAATAACCTAAGGAAGGATTACAAACAGTTTAATAGGCATTCAACTTGCTTTGTGATTTGCTGCTACTCACCAGGATTGACCAAACTCTTTGCATGCTCTGGCACATACTTCCACTTCAATGGCGCGACCTTCAGCTCGCTGCCCTTCTTGGCGCTCGATGGCGTTATATCGACCGGCGATTGTCTGTGGCCCGAGGCCTGTGGAAAGTCTTTGGCCCAGTGTGCTGGTCCTGTAAGCAATAAAGAAAACGCAAAGTTATAAATGAGTGTGTTGACTTAGAGAACGCACAAAATAAATGCAAATAACCTCAACTATAGACAATTGT
Source organism: Phortica magna (assembly GCA_037044515.1). Classification (NCBI taxonomy): domain Eukaryota; kingdom Metazoa; phylum Arthropoda; class Insecta; order Diptera; family Drosophilidae; genus Phortica; species Phortica magna. The sequence continues at coordinate 122,191 of JBAMBP010001709.1, forward strand.
TTCAAATGAATATTAAGTGGCAGCAATCGCGCCAATAAGCCCGAATTAACGCAAATCAACACTATTATGTTGGCCCCCCCTGATTTAATGGCATTTACTGCTTCGGCTTCGGGTGCCCCTTCGGCTTCGGCTTCAATGAAGTCACAAACATCAACAGCGCACAAATTGATGTCAATTGCAATTGCGGCTTGCAAATGCTCCAAAATCATAGCTTAATTTAATCAGACACAGCAATTTGGTCATGCTAGGCACCATGCACGCGTGCAACAGAGACAGCAATAGTGTACAAGGCACGACCATCAATTGTCTTGATTTGCCTAAACTATCGAAATGAATGGTGTGCTTGTTCTATTTGCACACTTTGTGTCGCTTTTAATCGATCTGTTGATTGATTCATTGATTGATTGTTTAAATGAATGTGCTATAACAGAAACCGAGACTCAAATTGATTTTATCTACAAATCACAGTTCTTAAGAACATGTAAAAGAAATTGCTGTCAAAGTGACAAGTACTTTGCCTCTCCACTTGGTACTTATCTGTAATGACTGTTATTAAAAGACAGTTAGTCAGACAAAAGTATTGATGGTCGCCATTGATAAGAGGTTACACATAAAAGTGTGTTATTTTCGGTCGTGCAATTAAGGTACAAAAACAACCAAATTTCGATGTTAATGATGGAAGAAAAGCAATTAGCTTTGATGACTGGTCGATTTAAGCAATTATTTGTTGATAAAAAGTCATTTTCAGAAACAACAAATGACAAATATTTCAAGAATAATTGACTGCCATCATACAAATCGCACGAGTTTTAATTTTCAATTAATTCAGATTGCCTTGCCGAGGATTGAGGTATGGAAATGATTGATTTTGGCTATAAGTGGGCGGTGACATGCCCATTTTGCGTGAAGTGTGAAGTTTCAAGTCGATTGGTTCAGAAACAAAAAAGTTTTCCATACAACGACTTCAATTTGTTTTTCTTCCTTTTGTTCATTTTATTTGGCAGGTTTCAGTTCCAGTGGTCCGATCTCAATGAAATCGGATCACAACATGCAACGATTAAATTTTGTGCACTTTTCTTCTTCTTTTCGTAGGGCGGCTACCAGTTCCATTGGTCCGTTTGTTTCGATTTCGATGAATGCGTTGATCGCACAAAAAAGAAGACTGCAAAATTTCAGTTCGATAACATCATAGTAGGTGGGTGGAGATTGTATATATATAGACAGACGGACATGGACAAAATGTTCACTTGCAATTGCCATGTTTTTTGCGGAGACTTTACAGTTATACCTTTTCGATTTTAAAATCTAATGAATTTCAAATTGAGAATCTTCTTTATGTTATTTTTAAACAAAGAACAAATATGCGAAAATATTATGAATGAAAAATGCGCATTAATTATCCTTGAACTGTGTTAAACTGCTTTATCTATGGCCAAAATAAAGACCGTTAAGCGGAAAACCTTCAGATAAAATACTGACTAAAATATGTATTTTTAAGCAAATAAATAAATAAATAAAACAAGATGAAAGACATTGAAATGCAAATAAGATGCACGCTTATTTATTCCGCCTTAAACTTTCATGTCTAGCTTAGTCAAATAACTTACTTGATAAACAATGATTAAAACCATAAGAGAAATAATTAAAAAAAAGAACAACAACAACAACAAACAGATAAACATTAAACAAGAGAAATAAGCAAAAAAAGACGAGCGTCGTCACGTGCGTAAAAGATCAGATTTAAGACAAGAGAAACAACAAAAGCAATAACAACAAGACCGAAGTCATGTGACCGTGCCTCAGATAAGCCGAAAGAAGCGAGAGAGCCGAACGACGATTTTATTATTATTAGTTGAGAAAACAATTATTGTTTAAACAATAAATAAACACAATGCACAGCAAACGACACTTTTCTTGCGCAAATCGCTCGAAAAGGTATCATTATGAAGCTTCCAATTCAATTTACTTGTGTTTGGTGACATAAGTCAAAGTAAACTTTTCGCCTTTGTGTTTTCGCCGAAAATTATCTTAAATTATATAACACAAATAAGTAATTAATCTTTTTCGGTTGTGATAAAATAAGGCTTCGCAAAACAAATGTTTGCGATATCACTTGGTATCTAATCGATGTCTTTGTCTTTGTCTTTCGAGTCATGTGAAAAAGATACAAATATTGTCATAATTTATGAGTTAACTATTTTCTAAAGCTCCTTGTCTTCCTACGATCAAAAGTGCATTTACTGATAAATAGTAATTCTCAGTTCTTAAAATAAAAATCAACAAAAACCTATAAATCATCGCGTTTGATTCATTCGATACATCAAAATGACATACGCGCAGATTTCATAAGTGATAAGTAATTTATACTTCTTGTGTTTGTTTTGTAGCTTTTTTTTTCTTTTTTTCTGCCTTCAAGTGCGCTAAATAAGTTGTAAGGCAATAAAATTTTATTGTTTTTTGAGTGCGCTAACAAAGAAAAAAAAAAATAATGAAAAAGTGATTTTATTTATTTTAGATTTTTTTTTTATTTGACGCTGAGATTCTTTTCAATTTATGTGGCTGAGTAGTGATGTGTGCCTTTGTAAGCACTGCTGACCAAAAGATTCAACAAAACGTTACAACAACAACAGCAAATAAGCAAACAAAGCAACGCTGCTTTGCATACAAATCGTGCTATTTTATTGAATATTGAATCGGCACAAAGCGACGTGCGAAGATCTTCTATTTAAGGCAGAACAATACTTATTGTGCTCATTAAAGGATGCGATCACTTAAATGGGCTTTCAACGAAGTTGTTTTGTCTTTCTTCAGAATTGTTACTTTATACCTTTGTATACTTTATACCATATTGTATACGACAGACGTTCAATACATTGTAAGTTAAATATTTTTTTTCATTTTTGTTAAATTAATATTCTCTTCTTGAGTGCGCCGCAAATTAAAATGTCATACTTTATTTATTATTTATTAATATTTTCTCATTACTGTTTTTTGTTTATTTATTTTTGTTTGTTAATTATATTTTGCGCAATTTCCTTGTGTGTAATTAACGCTGCTCGTATATTCTGTTTTTTTTTTCTTATTTGTTTGTCGTTGCAGATAAAAGTCAGTTTCTTGAGGCAACTGACTGACTAACCGACCGACCGACTGACTGACTGACAGATTGCCTGGCATCTGGTTAAGTTAGCAAATATTTTGCCATACAGATAGGTGGCATTAAACTCTGTTTGTTCAAGTAGCACAGGCGCTTCAGCGATAGTCATATTTTTATTATGTAAATATGTACAGTATATATGATTATTATATATAGTGTAAATATATACAAACCGTTCTATAACAACAGTAATAACTTGGCATAATAAAGTAATGCCAAAAATTCGGCAAAATGGTATCTTTTCTGTTGAAAGAGCTCAAAGTTCAGCAACAATTTTTTAATTCTTTTGGGGATTGCAATCTTCTGGTCGTTTCCAAAATAATCTCTTCTTTTTTATTATATATGATTATTATACCAACTCATTGTCATGTATATAAAGCGCGAATTTTGGTCAGTTTCTAATTTTTAGTATATTTATTTTCACGAATCCCGAGCATATTGCAGTGAAAGTTTCTGCAAAACGCAGGTGATCGTCCACTGTCGGTGTTCCCCAACCGATCTCAAATGAGCAGCAACTCGTGCTGCACGTGGGCTTGGCGTGTCCGACTTTACACTTCCGAATTGAAGACAGAAGATTTAATTCAACCGAAATTCAATAAGTATTCGTAACCTTTTGTTTCGCTTTATACGCAAACAGTAAAAACAACCAAACGAATTTCCGAGAATAAAAGTTCCCCGTTCCAAAGACGCGTGACGTAGAAGAGACCGAAACCGGTTTTGAAAGTTCAAAAGCGACAAAACAACATAACAAAACCAGACAAACAAAAATATACCCAAAGATTTTGTAATTTTCGTTGATAAAACGAAAAGTTGAAACTTCAAAGTAAATCGTTGCGAAAAATGAAATAAAATGAAATTAATTGCCAAAAATATTTAAGACGCATTCTCGACAGATCGACGGACAGACAGACTGACAGACTGACAGGCAGGTTAAAAAAGATATCCGCGCGAATTGCAATTGTGTAAATATTTAGCTGATAATATTATTTTTTGCTCAATATTTTGATTGGCATGAAATGTCCGAAGTGTTGAGGCGTGCCACGCCTGCTTTGAATGCAACAAGACACATTCGAAGTATTTATATCTTTTTAGTATCTTATTTTTTCGCTGCAATTATGGCAAACTTTTATCGCTTTCAGCAGAGGTGAGTGAGTGTGTGTGTGTGTGCTCAAAGTTCAAAAACACAAAGTGCGTGTCTAAGTCGACGTTGACTTATTGACGTATTTCATTGTGATTATGATGATGCAACCCTTAATGGATACTTAAGATACTTAAGTATCGAAACGATTTATTGCGTGTTTACAACTTAATACTTTCTACAACCGGTCATAATAGCGTTTTTCAGTGTAAACAGAATTTGGGCGTGTTTGTTTGGCTTTAAATAAAACAACCGCAAATGTTGCTCAACACATGCCGAGATAAAAATATCGCAATAAATAAGGACAAAGGCAAACTGTTAATTTCGCCGGGAATATTTCCAAAACACATAATAAGCATTCTCGAGATCAATTAATATTATCCCAGTAGTTTACTGAACTAGTACAGAACTAAGGTTCGAGCTAGTTCAGATGGAACTTCATTCTACTCGCCTTGCGTTCAACTGTAGATTTTTACTATGGGATGTCATAAGCAGGGATCACATTCCGTACTTGTCCTGCTGTACCAGTTTGGGGCATATGAACAAAAAATATGGGACACATTTTTTTTATTTAAAATATTTTTGTTCTGACTGGTGCTTTTATACATTTCCGCTGTCTAGATCAAATACTAATCCCAAATTCACTAGTTTCCAAAGACCGAAATTGGATCAAACCGATTTTCTCTTTTAGACTGGTGTGATAATACGACACCTTTGACTAGTTTTTGTTCCAGTTTCAAATTCGACAGTTGGGTACTAGAAATATTTTGAAACTATCCCAAAATTCGACAGTTGAAAACTAGTGCTAAACTATCGAAAATGGTACAATTCACGCAAACAGAACTGCTGGGTTGTTAAATTAACATTATAAACTATGCTTTCCGTAGTATTTCATTTTAGCAGAAACATTTATGGATTCTTAGGCGGCTAAGTTTGATTGATTGAATTATCATTAATAGTCGGGGAATATTTGATTGATTATATTGGCTGAGCGAAAGCACTAAAAAGCCATAGAGGAGCAGTAAAAATGTCACCTGCTGTCGGAGAGCACACGAACAACCAGAGTTGTTGTGTTCAAGACGTGCTGAAATGCCAAATTGTTTTGCGTGCATTCGATTATTTAGCAATAGAATAAAAATGAGTTTATAGTTTTACTTTTTGCTTCTAATTGATTTGTGCATGCAAGCAATAAAATTAATTTTATTTATGCAAAGTATACGCAACAACAGCAACAACAACAACAACAACAACAACACGGCATAGATACATTAGCAAACATTGGGCAAGCAAAACAAGCGTCGATTGACCGAACGAGCGTTGCGTGAACTTGTTAGCCAAACTTCAAAGTCAAGTCTGTCTGTCTGCCTGTCTGTCGGTCGGGCATTGACAATGGAAGTGGCCAGTGACCAGTGGCCAAGGCAGTGACTAAGCGCCAAGGCATCAAGACATCAAGTCTAAATGTTTTGTGCACAAGAAAGGTTTCTTTTCGGTTGGCTACGGTTTGTTGTTGTTGTTGTTATTGTCGCTAATTTTAATAATTTATGAAAAAAAAAAAAAAATGTATATTATTGTACAAGTACGACTTAGAATGAAGCCCCATTGACATTATGTGTGGCCATAATGATGCGCCGTTGGTTGTTGTTGTTGTTGGTTGTGCAATCGTAGAATGAACAATCGGCAAGTCTTTAGACCCTTTCGGCCGCTTAAATAAATTCGAGAGATCTTAATTATAATGCAGTTCATTGCACATGCACATGCCAACGATTAATCGATAGTCATGGCGCAAAACGCCGCACGCTCGTAAATCTGTCATCTGCCACGTTTGACGTCGCCGTATCGCCGCTACGTGACAAAAGCGCAAATAAAACCGCAATTTGCAAGTCAAACGAGACAAAAAAAAAAAAAAAGCGCTTTAGAAAGATAGTAAAAAGAATCCAAAATGCATTACAGAATTTGCCGAAATTGTGTAACCAACTTTCCAAATGACGTCTGTCAGCCAGCCCGTCGTTCCGTCGACCGGTCGATCTTTGCGCAAAACAATCACTCATTTCATACGCTTTCGATATGAGTAATTTTCATTGTTTCCGTGTAACAATAATAATAATTTTAATTAATGCATTTATGCAATTATACAACACTCCAACAATGGCATACTTTTCTCATTCGATTAAGCGTTTTTTTGTGTTTCATTTTATCGTTCTATATGATGCTTTATAATTGTATCTGCTAATTACACTGCGTTGGGCAGCATGTCAGTCTATCTGTCTGTCTGTCTGTGTCTGATTAATACGAGTTTTATAAACTGGAAATGTTAAACAAGTCACGTGATTGTGAAGTAGTAATTACTTTTGCAGCATTCTAAGTTGTCGGAAATTCAGTTGGTTGCATTGGACTTTAAACAAGATTTATTTATTGTTTAGTGCCATAAAACCAACGCACACTTCGCACAACTACCAATGCAAAATTTTAACAGATGTTGGAATGTTTTGAAGTGTGATCGCCGTTTAATCGTTATTTGATTACACCAAAATCAATCGAGCCATTGATAAAGAGGCGATTCCGACTTACTTACTTGCACAGATACTTGCCTGCCTGCCTGCCTGCTCAGATACGCGCATGTATTGCTGCCCGCTGGCAATAAGCATTAGCTGAGCTGATAAGCCGGTGCGCGTATTGTGCCGACAAGTGCAAAAAGCCGCTACCGAATTGCGATAAGTTCCGCTGTGCGACCTGCCGGATTGGCGGCCGGTCGGGCTGGCGGGCTGGCGGGCGTGTGTCTCTCAGGTCTCTGATTTCAGCAAATAAGTTTTTCTAATCAAACAGACACGTTCAACTGATATCGTGCGCATACAACGAACATGTGCGTATGTGTGCACCTCAAATAAAGCAATTCAAACAATTAACAGATTGTTTAATAATTCTCCAAAAAGAAATTCCAATTGAACATTTATGGTTGCATTAAAGACACTGCAATGACGTCTGTAGGCGGCACGGCACGGCACGTCATATGATCGCCGCTCAGACATGTTTACCGAGGGCGTAAATGGGCAAACCCCCAACCCTAAAAACGATAAAACTTATTTGCATTTTTGCAATGTCGTAAAAGGAGAGTTTATTGCACAGAATGATAACCACAAAATTAATTATGCATCATTCGAGCAAAATTTTTCATTATATTAAAAGAAATTATAAATTCAATATAAGTTTGACAACTGGCGGCACAAACTGAACGCTAAAATGTCCTATGTGCCATGCAGGCGCAACGAACATAGGCGGAACAGACTAAACGCTAAAATGTCCTATGTGCCAAGCAGGCGCAAGGAACATAGGCGGAACAGACTAAACGCTAAAATGTCCTATGTGCCATGCAGGCGCAACGAAAATAGGCGGCACAAACTAAACACTAAAATGTCCTATGTGCCATGCAGGCGCAACGAACATAGGCGCATGCAATGTTGAGTCAACTTTTATAGATCACATTTGTATACTTATATTTTAAGTGTGCTTTTATTTTTAAATCAAAACGAATATTTAAAAAAGCACAAACAAAAAAAAAATTAGCGCATTTTAAAATTTTTAGCTTTTAATTTAAAAAATTTTAGTGTATGTTTTAATGTTTTGGCAAAATAGCACAACAAAATTTTCCATTGAGAAGTACGAAATGTCCGAGAAGAAGGCCCGAACGCAGGACAAGCTGCTGAACGAATTCATCGAGAAGGAGAGGATCGCGCCTTGGATGCGCGCGCTCTCCGACAACCAGCTGGTTGCCGTGCTGCAGCTGCGCGTGGCATTGCGCGACGACATGGAGCAGGGCACATGCTATCGGGTGCGCAAAATCCTACAGAACATTGGCATCAGTCCCATAATGGGCACCAAGTTCCTGCACGACATGATCGAGCAGAGCCGTGGCAGTGACCTGGCCTTTCTCTACTTCATACTGGAGGGCTACTATAAGAGCGAAGACAACGCCGGCTATACGCTCAATGAGAAGTACATAATGACCGCCATATCGCAACTGGATTTGCCCTACACAGTTGCCGCCCTAGATAGAATATTGCCGCAGCAGCTGGCACGGCCTAAAGATAACAAGGTCTCAAAAGTGCGTCACGATCAGTTGGCGGGCACGTCCAAGCCACAGAAGCCACAAAAGCTGCCGTACTTTCAGAAGCTGAAACGGCCAAAGGTCATGCAGATTAAATACCACTGCCCGAAACCGCCTTTTCGGGTGGACACTGACTTCTTTACAAGGCACGCCAACGAGGTGTCCAAAGCCAACATGGAAGACCGCTGGTTTGGCTACTACCAACTGCAGCCATCGCTGCGCATCGTGAAGCGTTTCATCAACACGGCGGTAAATCAGTTGTTCGATTGCATGCGTTTGCCAAAGTTCGAAGAGAAGAGTCTGTGTGTGCGCCACAAGTTCTTGGCGGCTGAGGGGCAAGATGTCAAGGATGCGCTCGTGGTCGCGGCCAGAGATCGTTGCCTGAGCATTGTTGACACATCGGCGCACAAGGATCGGGTAAGTGTAAATTAAAGGCACAGGCACAGCTAGGTAAACGTTAAGTTCTGCTTCTGTCTGTGCAGGCACGTCTCAAGCGCATATTGGAGCAACTGGACGGCGACATTGACTGGCACACAGCCAAGTACAAGGAGATTACACGCATGCAACTCACCGACACGAAAATGATCTTCAAGAATTGCGGCAGGCACTGTGAGCTGTGCCATGCGCTGGTGAGCACGCTGGCCGAGCAGCACGACATGCGCGTCCTGTATGGCGACCGGGATGTCGAGCGGCATGCCACTGAGCCAACGAATACCGTTAAGACGCTCAGCGGTTCGTGTGACATCTTGAAGCATGTGAACGATGTCGAAACAACACAGAAACCGTTTCGTTGTCCAAAGCGTAGCCGGTCGGCTTGCCAGCTTGGCAAAAGCAGGGCGACCAGACTGGTGGACGGTTCGCGTTTGGGTGACACTGCACAGAAGAAGTTGTGCAAGAAGGACAGAGCAATGGCAGAAGAAGTGCTCTTCAAAGCGACGACAATGTATAAGCCGTATGCCTTTGACTACATGCGCATCTTTCCAACGAGCATGAGACGCTCGAGCGTCATGGATATCATAAAGAGTGCCTGTCTCAATGCGCTGCGCCGGCCACAAGTTGGCAGTAATGAACTGACTGAGCCGGAGTCCATGTGCCAGTTTAAGCGACGTGAAGCGTGCCAGACATATCGACCCGGCGAAAAGATGAAACCGGTACAAGATATGATGGCGCAGAACATGGCGCCTGAGTGGTCGGTTTACACCGACAAAAAAGCGAAGGTGCTGGACGAGGTGGTTGAGTGTGCCAAACGAATTGTGAAGCAAAAGTTGGCACAGCGCAGCATTGAAGATCAGCAGGGAGCGACAAAGTCGCCTTTGGCTGGCGAAGTGCCAATTAATGCCGATCAGCTGAGTGTGTTGAAGTATGAGCATATCGATTATTTCGATCCGAATAATGATGAGCTTATGGAGCGCTTGCTGAAGGATGGCCTCAATGCGCTAAAAAGGGATCGCCGCTATGTGCTCGCCTCGTTTCCGGAGGTATACAAAGTACGGGTACTACGCGAATGGATCAAGAGTCGCTATGGCAAGATCTATACACAGAAGGACATCGACAAGTCGTTTAACAAGTCATACGCCATCTTCCGTGCTGTTATGCATTTGCAGAGTGAGGCGCCCAAGGTTGAATTACTGGACATGACAAGTGGCACCGCCGACTATAGCAAAATTAATGAAGCTAAGAAAATGGTGAGTCCGAGGTCTCATTAACTGGCCAATTAATAGTTTGAAATTGTTAACAATTCCAGGGTAAATTAGTAACAAAACATTACTACAAGACGGTCAACAATGATCTCATGCAGCAGACCGCTTTCTGTTGGTTTGCCATGGGCGCCCATTTGTGGGCGCGGGGCTCGCCAAAGACTTTGTTCTACTCCTATTTACCCGCCACACAGGGTGACATACTACGAGTGAGACCCTGGCGTTAATTGATCAACTTAATTTACGGAAATTTCGGCGGAAAGATTATTTTAAAAATAATATGTTAAATTTTTAAGTGTTGTATTAAATATTTTGTAATAAAATTTCACGTATATATGTATTCAAAGTATCTATCACGGCTGTTATATAACAACGCTTTCATGAATACACAAAGTACTAGTTTTAAAAACATATCCATTTAATCGGACATTTCCAACCAACCCGAACATTTGGTAGGCTTTTGGCAGCTCAGCACTTGCTTATAAATAGACTGAGAAGAGTGACTAATTATACTTTCATTGACTAGTCAAAAGTATTTATCTTATCATAGAGGTTAAAGGCGTTCTGGCAATTTTTGAGATAAGAATGCTTTCAACAACAAATTAAACATTTTACACAGAAAACAAGACCTTTTCGAAAACGAAACGAATTACAAGATGCAATTCAGCTTGTGCAGTTACACAACAACAAGAGTGCAACGAGTTGAGAGATGCTAATGAGCACGTAACCGCACATGACTGAAGTTGGATTTCCCCCTCAGTTTAGATACGATTAAGAGCATGTGCGCGGCAGCAGACAGCATCTGAGTGAAAGAGAGAGATACACATTGATTTTTACGATTGCGAATGCGCGACAGCGCCTTATCGTGCCAGACAGACACAGACGACCGGACTAGTTTGGCCCAACTTAAGGTAAACCGCAAGTGCGATCGACCGATAATCGGCGCTGCTCAACGAGCACGTCTGACCGTCAGACCTTGTGAAACACGCCGACGGCAACGCCGAAATAAACAAAACTAACTAGCAAAACAGAAAAGCCGATATTGCGTTAGAAATAACGAAAGAGTAAAAAGTAAAACACAAAAATAACATTAACGCACGAATCATAGAAACAACAAATTGTCAAGTAAACATCAATTAATCTACAAATATATGTATGTGTGCGTCTAACTGCATAACTTACCGTTTTCTTCGGTGTAGCCCCAGTGATGGCTCATGTTGTGACGATTGTTATTGAAAATAGACAAAGTTTTTGCTTTCTAACCGTTTTGTGACGAATCAACGCCTTTTGTTAATTACAATTGTTTTGTATGTTTTCTTTATTTGTTTAATTAATTCAGCTTAATTGTTTGATTTTTTTTTCACTTAATTTTTCAATTTTTGCAAGCGCTTGAAAGCAGTTTCAGTTATAAAAAACGTACGATCAGTCGTGAAGAATACTATCAGAGAGCACGGAAGATGAGACGTCCGCTGTACTAGTCGGCTAAAAGTTGAATGAAAACACTTGTTCACGAAATTCGAAATATATTGGAAAATATTGGCAAAATATTCAGGGTTCAAGCTATTCAAAATGACTGAAAGTGACTTGGAACACTTGTTCTCGTGACAGGTGTTGGTTGATGGGGTCTATCACGGCCCAGTATTTGACATAATTGGAAAATATTTCCAAAAAATAGGAAATCAATTCGCAGTTTAGAATTTTTGAATAACGGCTTGAAACACAAGTGAGCCAAAAGCGTCGTCTTTGACGCAAAAGTTTCCACGCAGCGGTGAAGGGAAGAGAGGACAAAAATGACCCCCCTAGGTCGAAAACTACCTAGGATTGGAGGAACGGGAAAATCACCGAGCGAATGCAGCGCGACATGCGACAAGTCAATTTTGCTCTAGTGTGTCATTCCGTGTCAGCGTGTCATGACACATTCCTCTCTGAGCAAATCAATCCTCTCTGGCAGCGTATACTCTCTCAAATGCTTTGGGTGTATGGGTGTCTGGCAGCTCTTTTGTGGATGTATCGGTGTAGTTCAACCTGTTCAAGTTGACTGAAAGCGTTGAATAGCGTTGAAAGCAACTTGAAAAGAAAGAAACGAAATTTAGAATAACACAAACACACACACACACGCTCACACAGATAATCGAATACACTTGTGCGATGACAGCAAGTGGCGGTCGGTCGGTCTGTCTGTCTGTCGATGCGGCGCGTCGGCGCTTTGCTGTTGTTTGTGTCTTCTCTCGTTATGTGCTGCCTGATACGTAATATAAGCGTGCTTAGCTTGTTTTCTGTTCCTGGGCTGGCCAAATGATAATTTTGAGCGTCGGTTAAAGTTTCTCAATTGTGCACTTTCTCGGCTGCTTCTTTCTCTCAGTCTCGCTGTTCTCTCACTATGCGTATATATGACTTTTTTGGGCCTTGTGTTTTGTTATTGTCGCATGCACACATATGTATATATATATCATTTGTTTTTGGGTTTGGTTTGGTTTGGAAATTTTACACTTCGAACGCACTTAATGCACAAGTAACGCACCCCGCACGTTGAAGTTATACGTGGGTGGCTTCAAGAGTTTATATTTATTGAAACATATTAAGTTTAAAGATCACAGGAATGAAACAGATAATCCAAGTTTAATTATAGATGACTAAACGACGATAGATAATTGCTGAATTTGACAATTGAATGCTCGTTTGCATAGAAACACGCTATTGAACTTCAATTTAGTAATCAATTTCATTTGACAATATTAAAAATATACCAAACTTAATTGTGCGCTATTTTAAGTTGGTATTTATCATGTGGTATGTACAAGTATATCATTCATCTCAGTCATGTCCATACTGATAATAAGCTCTTGATGACGACTATTTATTGGCACTATGGACTTGCAATTGAATTGAATATTAGTCAGTCTGTCAAAAAGAAAGTCCCAACATTTTTAATTATTGCAGCGAATATGTTTAATTACGCTGATAACAGACAATTGCAAAAATTAATTAATTCGAAATTAGAACAAGTTGTTAATTTGATACGAGGTGATTTAATTATAACTAACACTTTGACTAAAAGCTTTTAAAAATAAATTCTGATTCAGTAATTATATATAACGTTTATGACACGTAGTGTTAGGGCTTGGTGGTCGTTACAAACCACCCGGGCATGAGCTGTTGAGTCTTATATGCAACCGCCGGCCATTGTTCCGAGCGGCACAAGTTACACGGGCGTCTAAATTAGTTTTCACTCGCGTTTGCTTACTCACTTCTGATTTACGTTTGTTACAGCACAACAACAACAACAACAACAACAACAGCAACAGTTTTGAAGCTTCCAAAAGGGGTTGCTTGCCGATCGTTCACGTTACGTAATGTTTGTCAATTATTGTCTATTTTGATTGTTTCTGCTGGCATGTGTGTGTGTGTGTGTGAGTGTGTATTCTTGTTCACTTTTCTCATATTAATATTTTCAGTTTGTTATGCGTTCCAAATTATCACCGACTAAATCTTGTTAGTCGTGTGAGGTTCGACTTGGGGATGACGATAAAGGGTGAGGGTGAGCTTGCGCATATCTAAATTTCCGCTCAATCTAGACACAAACATTTCGTTTATAGTTCATAAAAGCAACACCAACGTTTGCCTTGCAGATACTTTTCGAGATACGTTCATTCACTCTATGTTTATTTGCACTTTATCTTAGTCAATGTGATAATTTCCCGCTTTAGAGTATAAACGCATGCGCAATCATTTAATCAAGTTGTAATTTCCATTAATAATGTTAAGTAAATATTTGTTGTTGTGGTCGTAGTTGTTGTTGGTTTCGTTGCGCATGTCGCGCGATCACGTGAGTTGATATTATCAACGCCGCCTGAGATAAAACGACGCACGGAAAACAGTTGAGAAAGTGAGCAATGAGTTCCTTTCACAATTCACACACACGAGTCATTTCCGAGTGTAATTAAAAGTTCTAGAACGTTTTAATGCGCCGTTTGTCTGTGTCACACAAGGTCAGAGTGCTAAGCTTTTTCAACCATGTATCTGTATCTGTATCTGTACATTTGCGCACTGCACTTTCGCACAAATTTCCCCTTTTTTTTTCTGCCAAGTCAAGGCCTTAAGCCTATTTAAGCTTATTTATGAATATTTGATATAACTAAGTGCGGAGATTTAGATTGATTTCCAGTGTTAACTTTTGTCTTGTGGTTTGTGTGTGTGTGTGTGTGTGATTATATCAAAGAACCCTTGTATTGTTTGTACAACTGCGCGTGCCGCATTTTATAATGATTCCACAAATAAAAACTGATTACAGCTCAGGTGTTTTCATTGGCCTCCCGGCGGGGCTGCATAATAAAACATTTATGATGTATTTTGGCAACTCTAAGCGAGCTAAATCACTTTAAAAAGTAATATAATCAAAGCTCTGTTGTATACTTTATCACATTAAATCGCTTAAAGATATCTTTTTATATGTACATATATATCACTATATAGTATTATAACGGCACACAAAGGATCATTACCTGCCATACATTCATTTCTTGCCAGGTCCACTGGAACGTGTCTCCCTACTTTATGACTATTACTCATGGCATCAATCAACCATGCTAATTAAGCTAAAAGTATATCTCGAGTATTTAATTTGCAATTATTATGGAATTGTTTGTTGTTTTCCTACTTGGCGACAACTTCCAAATCACGCCACTTTTCTAATTTATAATTTCTGAAAGCTGAAAGCTTCCATATCCAAGTTCAAACGGGTTGTATGAAATTCCGCTAAATGCAATCAATTAATGAACTGCCCATATGTTTATCGGCTGGCGTGCACACGCTTCCAACTAAAAAACTTGCGTTTTATAATCAATTGAAAACGATTTTCGAAATTTGGGCACAAGCCGGTGCCAATTAGAAATTGACACATTTGCAGATATCAGATGTCCGACTCTAACTTATAATTTCTGGCTCACGCCGGTTTTGCGAGCCAAATATGGCCACGACGCATAAGTAATGATAATTAAAAAAATTCACAGTCGCAGGACTAAATGGTAAGGTTGTTAAGCAAGCCACTTTATACGTTGTTAAATAAACAAACTAAAATGTTTGCTTATAAATCTTTTGAAATTATGAAAACGCACTTTTAGACACTTAAAATAGAAAATTTAAATATATCTTTATTATAAACAATTTTCATGCGAAATATAAATTTTTTTTTATTACAAATTTATGGCTACAATTGATTTAACTTTCAGTTTTAATGGTTTTGTTTTTTTTTTGCCAAAAGCTTGATTGCTCAGCGGCCAATAAAGAATTTCATATACAATGTATCTAGATATGTATATTTTTTTTAGGCTATAAGAATGCCAAAAATATTACTGCGGGCAGAAATATTTCATCAATCCAGTCCATTTGGTAGTTTTGCCTTGAGAGTTTTCAGGGAATTTGCGCTGCCGAATTTCAAACCAAGCGACTGCATAGATCTCGATCTTAATATGCAAATTGAACAGAAGTGTGCCGAAAAAAGCAAAAAAAAAACCTAAATCAAAAATAAACAAATCAAAAACAAACAAATAAAAGGCCAAATCAAATTAATTTTTCACAATTGATACTCCGCAAGTTTGTTTGCTATTAATTATAACGCTGACGCGCGTTGTTTTAATTAAACAAGCTGCCGGTTTTTTCCGCACTTTCCTAAAGAGCGCTCTCCAGAAGCGCTGTGGAAAGTACTTGCAACCTGCAATTATCATTGTTATTGCCTATGGGCTCTTCAAAAGATATTTTTAGCTTTAATTACATTTGTAAACGGCACTTATTTCGTTATAAAATTGAATGCCCACAACAACGAATGATTCAAGGACCGGTTGCATTTCATAATGCAGTAAGATAATAGTTGAGGAAACCTTTGTCCTTGCATCGTTGAAGGCTTTTATTGGTTGACGAAATGACCCAACGATGTGACACGTTTATTGTTTGATCAAATAATTGTTTACGCTTTTGTTTATTTACCTTTCAAACGTGCTAACCAAATTAAGCGCTACGACAGAATTTCGTTTATTGAAAAGCCAAAAAAAAACAAAGCTGGAAAGTCACCAGATTTCATACTTTTGTTGTATTTAAACAATTAACGGCAACTTGCTAAACAAATCAGTTAATATATCAATCACAATCACAAGCCAATCGACAACGGCAAATCTCATTCACACTGTTTAAAACTAACACGGCGAGGGCGAAAAACATCTCGTGAAGATTTCGATCTTCATTCGATTGATGTTGTGCTAATTTGATACACAATTCACAATAGACAAGTCAAAATTGAAAACTTCTTATTATAATTATTATATACTTTATTTTATTTTTTATTTTTTCTTTAATTAAACTTTAGCCTATAATTATACATAGAATACATTCTACATAATAAATCGGAGCGCACAACACTCAAAACAAACTAAGCCACAATAGTTATAAACTTTATGCTATACGATATATAAATATTTAAAATAAAAACATAATAATAATAATAAAAAGAAGAGAACAAACACATGTATAAGCATAACAACAAGTTCGTGTAGGAGAGGGTAAAGGCGAAACGAGGCGTTTCAAAGCGTCGAAAAGGAAAGGAAAATGTGAACCAATACAAAGGCAATTATTGTTTTTAATAATATTAATTAAATATATACGTATGTATGTACTATCTATGTGTGTGTATATATATAACAAATTTATGAATGATTCGGTACAGCACTAGCCTATTGTTGTTGTTGTTGTTGTTGTAGAGTGTCAACTATGCAACGTGTATGAAAACTTTGCTAACAAATGAGTGCGTTTGGTATTGTAGGTCTACAAATTGCCGTTTAAATATGTTTAGTATAACTTCGATAGTGTGTCTATGTCTGTGTATATATGTATAAGTATATATCAGTAGGTGTGTATCTACAGTGGTTTAAAAACTTTAGATCAAGTTGAAGTATTAGCATATTACTACGAAATGAGTAGTTGAAGAATCAGTAGCCAAACGAAGGCAGCAAGTTGACTGCGCTTCTTTATAACAATTAGACTATTTGAAGTTCACTATATTGAATACTGGACCGATACGCATAAACACACGCCTAAGGACACTTCTAAGTTCGGGCTTCAGATCAAAGCACATCATTTCGC
Source organism: Phortica magna (assembly GCA_037044515.1). NCBI lineage: Eukaryota > Metazoa > Arthropoda > Insecta > Diptera > Drosophilidae > Phortica > Phortica magna. The sequence goes on from JBAMBP010001709.1 coordinate 139,413, forward strand.
AGAGCAGCGTATAATAATTGGACACATGTGTTGCGAACTGCAAAGTGAGAAGGAAGACCATTAGTATATCAACAAAAGTAAACGCTTTTCAACTCACCCTTGCATCGGACATTTTAAGTAGACGCGTCAAGATCAGCAGCAGCAACGATGTCCAGGCTTCGCGATGCGCCTCACTTTGCAGACTAAGAAAGTAGGTGAGCGCCTCTTTGCAGACCTTCACCAACTCCTGTTCGATGCCGGGCCAGTCGCTGCGCCGATTCTCATCGCCGTACATCTTGAAGAAAATTCGCAGCACGCACGCAAGTGAGGCAGTCTCCTGCTTTAGTAGATTCGGTTTGATTGAACCCTTAAAGCCGGCGCGCCACAGGACATTGCGCTGCTCATGATCGGCATTGAAGCGTTTCGCAAAACGATGCGATTGCATTAGACAATCGGCCAGTGTGAGCAATTGACGCGTGCGCAAGTAGCCGTACATGCCCTGCTCCTCGCGCTGGCAGTCCAGTATGCTCTGCGCAGCATTGGTGCCCGTCAGATCGGCGGCTGCTTGCGCCAATGTTTCGGCATCCTCTTTGCGTGAGGTCGCCGGAAAGAAGACAATGTTATCCATCGTCTGTATTAGCTCCAGCTGTACGACGCATTTGATTAGCAAGGCATCGAAGTGTGCATTGTAATGCGGCAACGCTTGTGTATGGTGGCCATGGTGTGTCGGCTGGTAAGGCTGCTGTTGCGCATGGTGATTGTTGACGGCGTAGTTATCGTCCAATGCGCTGTCGAGACTCGTTGTATACACGGAATGTTGTGATTGACTGCGGCTCATCCAGTCGCGATTGATTGTATTGATTTGCGAGTCATTGGAATTTTTACGTTGTTGTTGTTGCTGCTGTTGTTGTTGTTGCTGCTGATTTTGCTGATGTGTCGGCGGTCGCCATGTGAGCACCTCCTTTGGTAACGTGGCATTGAATATATCCAAAATACACTGACACGTCTTGTCCCAAGTGACTTCATTGAACTTGAAGCCATTCGAAATGACCAAATTTTCGAGACAATTGGTGCCGGAACGTGCCAATTGTTCGTTGTTCTGCTGTACACACCAATGCAATTGCGCAAAGAGATCCTCTAACAGTAAATGACCCAATACATCAAAGTACTGCGTGAAGACATCGATAATGGCATATAAGGCGTGATTGCATGTCGTCGTCATCCACTCCGATTTTTCTGTCACATGTTCCGGCAATTTCATATTATCGAATATACGAAATATAACATTAAACAGATCCTTCCACCAATTCGGCTTGAAGCTATCACCATGTGTTTTCACAATCTCAAAGAGCACAGTTAGGCCACGCGTGCGTACGTCCAGTTTGCAGCGATTGACGACACACGAAAGCGAAAAGAGCATGGGGAACCAGCCGCGCACCCAAACACGATCTTCTTCTGCCACCGAGGCATCGTTTTCCATGCCGGCATGCTCAGCGAACAGATTCGGCGAATCGTGTACGCATTGTGCACAATTACGCACAAGTCTTATGGCTTCCATGCTAGTGTCCGGAAAGCGTGCATTGCATGCAAATTCCGACAAACATTTAACTGCGTCCTGAAAGGAGTCAACCATCATGGCAAATTGCTTCTGATACAGTTCGCCAATGATTTTGCCAGTTGTCTGGAAGGCGAGTTCGACAATCGGCTCCTCGTGATCGCTGGCGGCTAGATGAAATATGGAAAAGATGTTCTTCCAGCCTGAGCGTATGTTATGCGCTTGCGAGTTGACCATCTGCGCAATGCAACGCACCACCATGTCGCGTATGGCCGGCGAATGATTTTTCTTCATGATGTGCTCAAAGGGTCGCAGGAAGTCCTTTTGAAAACGAAAATTACTAAACTCGCCCTTCTCCATAAACTTCATAGACAGTTGACGTAGCGAATCAAGTGCGAAGAAGGCGATCTCTTCATTGTTGTTGCAACCGACCGTGTTAAAGTGCTCGCCCAAAACCTGCCATATGCGTGACCATTGCAAACGGATACGCTCCATGTTGTAGTAGGAGATCTCCACAATTTTCTGTAGTGAAAACATGCGTGGCTGTTGCTGCTGCAGTTCGTCAACGGACACTTGACACAAGGCCTTGACGAAGTCAACGATAGCATCACCATCCAAGCGCATTGAGCCGGTGAAAATGCGGTCGACGGCGACAACCACACTCTGACTGCTCGTCTCGCCAATGTGTTCCTTCACGCTGGGATTAAGTGAATCCTTTAGCGTGGTCTGCGCGCCCGATAGAAACTGTGGACGCACGCCGGTGCCAATCAACTGCGCTAACTCCAGTTGACTGATGCACTTGACAATGTCCAACCAACTGCTACCCAAATAGTTGCCGTCCGTGTGCGCCACCATGATCAAAGTCTTAATGGTATCAATATTCTTGGCTTTCATTTCGTTGATCGGCGAGTTGGCGGTCAGCAAAGTGAATCTGGCCAATGCCTGTACGTAGGCATCACGCTCCAACGACATGTGGAAAATACACGCGATGCGTATGGCACAGCGTATGCCATCCAAGCAGAGGCAGGCTATCTCGGGGTCATCACAGTCTTGCAGTCCCACTGAAAAGGCAGCCAAGAATGGAGTCCATGCCATTTTGAACATTGGACGCACATGCTCCAGATGTTTTGCTGATGTAAACGGTGACTTCACATGCGATACCGACTGCATCAAGTTTGTAGCTGTTGTAGATATGGCCTCCATCTCCATGTTCCACAACAACTTGCGCCGCTTTTCGTTGGCGATAAGTTGCTTGCCCGTTTGCTTCGGCACCACTGTTGGATTATTCTTCATTTTGATTTCGTGCTCGGCAATCTCATCATATATAGATGATAGATATTCCTCTGGCAAATCATCCTTACTATCACTGATGCCACGATTCATTTTGATATATTGCTCTTTGGTCATTTTATGTTTCACTTGCGGCGAATGCAAGTCGGTTGTCAACATAATTATTGAGAAGGCGAGCACGTATACTGTGTCAGCGCTCTGGAAGAGCTGGTTCTGTGGATTACACTCACAATATCTACTAGCAAATTTCTCCATTAGGCGATCAATTTTCTGTGCTTCGCCTGGTAACCGGAATTCCTCGAGCAGAATACGTAGGGCCGCAACCACTTCAAGATTGTGAAAATCAAAAGCGTCTATGTATGCGCACATTACCTCCTTGGAATGATCATCATTTTCGCCCAGATAATTACCAATAACAGTTTTATCGAGCCGCTCGTCCTCATGCAGCCACTTAGCAATATCCTTACAGCTGGCGCCCAGCAATTGTTTCTCCTGCAGAAATTGTACACCCTTCTTTGGTTTACGATTAAAGAGTTCAATGCCCGTTTCCATAACTTCCTTGCGCATTTTCCTTTCCTCCAGCGCTTCAGGCAAATCAAGTACCTCTGTGTTTTTAACACTGCCATATGAGTTCAAACTATGACTTGAGCCACCATGAGTTGAACGCAAACTACTATTATGCTGTGACAACGAATCTGCGTTATCGCCGCCGCCAACCATGTGTGTCTGTTGTACTGTGGGCGAAGTGACCAAAGTTACTGCTGATACTGGCATATTTGGATTTACATATAAATCTTTACTCCACTCGACCATGCACTTTAATATTGAAACAAGGCATTCCAAACCACGTTTGCGCATTGATTTCTCCTGTACCGGATTAGCGCCAAGCTCCAGCGCTTGTCGACCCTGCGCAATTTTCGATAGATCATTCACTAAACGTTCAAAAAGATTGGCCGCCGAAAAGTCACAATCGTAGTTCACATAGATATCAACCACCGATTGCGCATCCGCACAGATGCGTGTCAGGGCCTGAATTACCATCCATTTATGTTCGAATGAGCTGGAGTTTGCCTCGAGTATATTCAGGAATATTTCCTTGAAAAATACTTCGATCTGCTTCTTGAGATGAACTTTAAAATTTGATAGTAGTGCGACAAAAATCGAAAGCGACAATTCGAAGACCTCCGGTACGAGACTTACGCCATTATTTGATAGTGCAACGCACAAATATTGCTTAATGGCCATAATGAACATCTCATTGGAGCGGAATACCGGTCCAGCGTTTTGAAGTATCAGCAGCAGCAAATGCAATGAAAGCACTTTCGAACGCAACTCGTGTGATTTGGGATCTGGCTGGCCTTCCGGTAATGGTTTCATTGACAGCTTGCAAAGTGCTCGAAAAACTAGAAAGGCGTCTTTTTGCAGTACGTGCGTGAACTTCGCAGTTACAATTGAATCATTTTCGCTGTGCATTTCCACGCTATCCGGGTCCGAATGAACAACATTGGTATCGCTTTCCGTTGCCGCTATTGAAAGGCCATTTATTGTTTCTGATATTGCGGTTTCAGCGTCTTCATTGGCATTCAGCTCTTTTAGTGCTTCGTTGTAAGCGGCTAGAACAATTCAAATAATGTCACATCAATCTGGCTCAGTTGAAAAAGAAATACTCACAATTAATAATCTCTTCCAACAGTTCGGCTGCGATAGCATCATCAGAGTCTTCAGCGCCAGCTGGCAAATGCTGTTCACCGGTGCTACCGTCGCTGGTTATGCTGCCATTTAGTTCTTCCGTAGTAGCGCTGTGGTTGGCCGGCACTTCGTATACTTGGTTTTCCATGCGTGCAAATATCACATTTAACATTTGGGTAAGCGTTGCACGTGCCGTCGTTTGATTTACAAGGTTTTTGCTCGACAAATATATATCATAACAAGTGCGCACAGCCTGCAGCAATATAATTTCGTGTATCTCAACATGCTGCGAAGTGACCACTGTCAAAAGTGCTTTGATTATCTGCAGTTGCACACCTTCGTCCGTTTGTGGGCCATTAAAACAACCGTAAATTGTTTCTACTATCCGGTCAATAAGCAAATGGCCCGGTTTCGCGGAATCCTGTATGGCACCCGTCAAATGGCCGTAAGCTATCAACTTTTGCAAGCAATCGAGCGCCGTCACCACAATACGTGGGGTTCGGCTCTTACAAGCCAGTTCGAATGGTAAAAAATAGGTTTCGGCGTTTATTATACTTGCCGCGTCATTCTTTGGGAGCGGCAGCGCCGCACATGGCAACTCATTGCCCTCAGCTATTTGGCCAGCGTTGATAAGCTCCGCCTTGATCTGCTCGAGCGCTGTGTCACACGATTTCTTTAGTTGCGAGTGGTGTGAACGCTTGATATCCTTATCCGAAAGGATTTTCTCTAGGGCACGCACAATAAACATCTCCTTTGTCTTCGTGGAATAATTTTGCATATTGTGCCAGGGTCGATGGCGTCGCTAGCAATGTTTTCAAGGCGCCTCCGCAGTAGTTCGGAAATCTCCCACGTCACGTCCTCCTGCTGCTCGCAAACGCACAATGCTTTTTCCTCTTTTGCAGACACTTTTCCGGCCGCTGGCTGTGTGTTTTCAACTGCTAGCGCTAGGTTAGTGCAGCACCGAGTTCACAGTCTTCAATTCAATTGAATTTATAATTGCACATCGCAAAATTAATAATAAAATTAATTATTGTCGTGCTTTTTCACAATTTTTTTTTCCAACAGAGCAGTAACAGAGCTATGTTAGTGCTTCTGTTGTTAGCAGATGACCGTCAGAGACGGGGATTGGAGAGGCAAAAAGAAATATATCAGGGCTGCGAAATCATCTGAAAGACACGATAAAAAAAGCAAAATATGCCAATGCTGTTGTAAATACAAAAATAAATTTGAATTTTCAGATGTCACAAAACAAACAAAATTGTCAAGAAAACCCCATTTGTTGAAGAGCCTCATGCGCTAAAAAGTAGACTCAGTTGTTTCAAATAATCGGGTGAAACGGAATAGGGCTATCTAAAAATGTCAAATGGGCTAGGTCTATGAAGGTGGTTCCCCCAATTTCAGGGATATTTTGCCATCTTTAGCTGAACATGGGGCCCAACATCGAGCTAACAGAGCTGTTAAGGTCGTAATAGTCGAGTCAAAAACTTAGAAACGTCATCAGCAGGAACAGTGCTGCCAAATTAACTTCTCTTTACTTTACTTCTTTAAACAAGTTAACTAACTTTTCTGTTAATAAATCTAGATGAAAGGAAGCTTTATAATGGGTTAGATCATATAAGAATTCAAAAAAATTTTTTTTTTATGTCCTAAATTGTGAGTTAATTTTTGTCAAAATACATCATTTTAAAATTAAGCGTCAGCCATTTTGTCAAAATTCAAACTTATTAAGTCCCTTCGTTCAACCGGAGCAAAATGGAGTGACTTGTCGAGCTTTCTTTAATTTTTAGATTTTCGCGACGAGATGTGTGATCACCGCAAACACATTTTTCATTTAGACCCTTATGAGAATTGCTGTAGGACAGTCTTTTGTAAATATTTTAATATACCATTTTTTTAATTCTTCTTTAAATATATATCTTTTATGTAGAGAAACACATGGGATGAATTATCCTATTGTTTGGCCACGAAAAACCTTTAATAAGCAGCGTTATTTGCATGTTCAGCCCGTGAGTGGAAAACAGCCCGAGTGTAGATAATTTGGCAGCACTGTTCCCTGTTCAGTTGCTGATAAGAGGTGGGTAATCATCGATGTTCGCGGTTAACAATGTATTCGATGCTTTTAGCCGAAAACATCGATGACATCGACGTTCACAAGATATCGTTATTTTTTAAACAAGCCTTTTTTATTAAGATATTTTTTTTTATTATTTTTTTTAATAAATAACAATTTGACTACGACTGTAGAGGTAAGTAAGATTCATCATTCCGAAACAACTTGATCACATGTCTACTATAAACTCAGCACAAGTTGCCTCAACATGATAATGTCATCTGCACTTCAAAAGGCAACTACAATTCTGATAACTTTGTTCTGCACAGGATATAAAAATGTCATGCCCGTACAGATGGCGCAGAAATGTGTTAGAGCTCCCGCACTTTTCTCATACCTTTTTAAAACATACATATTCGAAACATCTTTATTTAGTTTATATGCTTAGTCCTATTTTGTTTAATACTAGACTACAATGATAAAGACGTAAATATGTGTAAGATTAAGACTTGAAATGCGCATATTGTATGAAAACCTTAATTTAAACGCACTTATGACATTTGTAGGCGGTTATCTCGTTGTAGTTAGTGGTGGCAAACCACCCCCATGTCATAAAAAGGATGCCTAATATATGCCATTTTGAAAGAAATCCATCAACCACCCATGGCGCAAAACAAGCAATTCCAATCAGTTCGCTACTTTACATAAGTATGTGCGCTTTCCAAATTGTTAAAGATTCACTTACAAACAAAGCATTGCAATTGGGAGAAAAGGCGACCTGGTGATGTGGTTGAATTGAAAAAAAAAGTGATGACAAAACAAAATACACAATAGACAGAAAAATGTTCCTTCGTTTGAATTAGATACATATGTATGTACATATATGGATACCTATTATAGCTTGTTTGCGTGCTCCTCTTGCTGTGAAATAAAAATATATTTTCATTCCTTTATTCATGTTAAATAAATTTGAGTGACTTCAAAATTATAGAGCTCAATTGGAAAATAAGTATTTTTTTCTATTTATTTTGTTTCTACATGAGGCTTTTTAAAATGTTGTCTTATTGGGAAAGTGTTCTTTTTAGTACCACTATCGTTGTTTGAAATGGCTAATGTTGCGAAGAAATCGTGTTATCTTCTATAATATTTAGAAAATAATTTAATTGAGTATTGATCAGGGGCGTAGCCAAGGTGGCCGAGGCACCCCCTTCAACACAACTTTGGTACTACCAATACTTCAATGATTCATGCAACAAGTGGCTATGTTCTTGGTTATGACGCTTCAATAATTAATGAATAGACCATTATTAGAAAATGTCAATGTTACACAAACTAGCAACAGAACAAACAAGGTCACACATATCAAAAAGGGCAACAAAACACATCAAAACAGGGGATATGAAATAACGATGATCCATAGCTACCATTGTAATTGTAAGAATTAAATTGTAAAAATTTGCACCAAAAAAACCTAATTGAATATTAATTTTCAAGAAGGCGCAAAACGGATTAAGTGATAGAATCGCCAGAAGTGTCATATTGAAACTAAAGTGTCGCGCGAGTCTGGGTAGAAGAATGAACCCCTCCTCCTAAAATGAAAGCTGCGCACAAGCGAACGCAGCACTAGGTTTAACAGAAGCGTTCATTATCACATGTTTCAGCTCCTTTTCTAGTTGTCCGACACTTACAGGTGACCATTTGCATTATTCTCTTTATTATATTAAATGTGACACTTGTATTCGTAGGTGTGCAAGCAACTCTTAGCTTTAGCTCTTAAATACATTCGAGAGGGTCTTTGGCTGTCGTGACTGAAAATTGGCCAATTTGACAACACTGACTTTTTACCATGGTCTTTGTTTCAGTTCCAGTACATTTTGTTTTCTATTAAAAATCAATTTAATATCATCAATATTGTATCTACAGTTGACGCTTAAGTTCTTTGTTTTAGCTAAACTGAGGCCGATGCGTACAGTGGTGGGTGGTGGTGGCACTGAAGTGTGAACGACGCTGATATGACAACTTGATTGGGGGATAACCGTTTTCCGATTGCCTCGATTTGAACATGTTATTCGGTGCTATAAAGTAAATTAAAGCACCTTCTCTTTGTTTTGGTTGAGAGATCGTCACCACTATTGTAACCAGAAGTCTACTTTTTACACATTAATACATTAGCACTTGTTTATGCCTGCCAGCCTAGCATTTTGTTTTCCGTAATCTTTTTGAAAACATTAGTGGAAAGTTGGATAAGATTGGCATTGTTTCGTTTTATAACATAATTGCAAGAAAAGGGTATTTTTAAATATTTATAATCATGTATTATAAATATTACTGGTAATGGGATATATTCTTGAAATCATGTGGTTTCATAGAGCTTACCGAACACATTATTGTTGAAGACATCGGCTGATTTGTCCAACAACAAACTAAACTTTCTGATGCCGATGAATCTCCTCAAATCCTCCCTGAAGTGCCGACCCAATATATTCATCAAAACACTTTAGGCTGTATATAAATATAAGGTGGATTGTGGGTCAAATTGTTCTTTGCACAAATTGGACAGGTCTGTTGAGGTAAAGAGCTACATTGTTGACGACTATAAACATATAAATATCAGCTACCTGCTTCTCGATGTGGGTCGATGTGGGTAGCCCACGGTAATTTGGGCAGCTTCGACGATTATTTTTATTAACATGCTTCATTAATAAAGAACGTGCCCTTAAATAAATTTTTCAAGAGCCCTTCTGAATTGTATCGCAAACACTACAAATCACAGGCCCTTTCACGGTCCACTCATGCATATTAATATGTGACATGATCATGGAATTATAAGAAATCGTACGTTTAAAAATCCCAGAATAAAATCGCAGTGGCAATATAAAAATAATATATGTAATTATATCAACCGCCTGATGATTTTAGGCCTGAAACGCAAACGAGCCAAATTTGCGCAAAAGCGTCTGTGTTCAAGGAAGAAGAAGCTCATAAGCCCCCATTTCAATTACCAAGAAATGGATGAGCAGAACAAATCCCGATGGAATACAGCGCAACATACAACAGATCAATACTGCATTGTTGTTTCATCGTTTCGTCATGAGTTTCTCTAGCTGCTCTCACGACGCAGAGTTGTCATATAACCGTTCAGCGTGTATTAAAACAATGTTAAGCAAATTTTTACGGTTTTTTCCGCGTATTTTCATTTGGAAATATTTTTACTGAGCTTTTCTTAAGCAATTCTGTCTTTTAATAATACCCATTTTTTCTTTACTAACTAAATAATTACAGCCATTTTTGCTTAAGAATAGCTGTCAGCACGTGCTCTTTTCTCTCTCTCTCTCTCTCAAAGAGAATAAGAAATTCAGTCTTCTGCAGACACTCGACGCATTCACACGTACGGCAAATTGTCTATTAAATAATTAAAAATAAATAACACACTTTCTTTGTTCAGTTCCAGTGTATTTCGTTTGGTTTTGGTGTGTGTCTCGTTGACGTTTGTCGCGTTTGTTATTGAAATACAAAAATACAAAGAAGAAAGAAAAAAAATGGGTTAAAACCTTATTAAAAATTTGCCAAAAGTCCTAAGCAATTTTATTTGACTTATTGTATAAAAGAGTGCCGAAAAAACTTGAATAAGTAGTTAGACCGAAGTTATTTTTTTAATTTGCTCATTTAAAATAATTCAACTGTGTTAAAAAAATCATATACCAAATTCCTGTCAAATAAATAATTTAATGAATACTTTTTCGACATTATTTTTTTTTTTTGTTTTTTTTTTTTTCGACGGAATTTTTGCTGTGGCAGTTTTGTATGTGTGTGTGTTTCTATGCCGTCTTATAAGATACGCGCTCCCACACTCATTTTTTCTCTCAACTTGTCGCTGGTGTATACGATGTAAAGCAACAAAATTACTCAAATCTTTGCTATGTTTTATTTATATTTTGTTGTTTGTTGCTTAACTGTTTCTACGCGCTTCGCGCTTACAGCCACATCACCACATCGCTCCCCCGCAGTGAAACTTTGAAATGCTCTCTCACACAATTGTCGCTTTGAGTACGACAAAGCGACAAAAGTCGCTTTCTGTCTCTCCGCCTGACGGAAAATGCTCGCACCAACAGAAACTGATAGCCACAAATTTGTGGCATATTCCGACCCTTCTTTAACAGACTCTTCTGTTGGCCAACAGATTTCTTACAGGCGCTTTTAAATCCGCCGTTTCGTTCCAATTGTGGCTAGTGTTCTGTTCCGGAGCTACAATTTGGAGAGAGCGCCCGACGTCGCGACATTTAGTTCAATTTCATGTTTTTATAATAAATAAAATTTTAAAAATTATCTCTTTATGTGTTTCATCGTTTTCTTCTCCATGACTTCTCTCCAATATCAGTTTTACGCGCTGTCTTTTTGTGGAATTTACTTTTTATCAAAAAAAAAAAGTTATGATACGAACAATGAAAAAATGTTTAATGCTGTTTTCACCACTGTTTCATTTGGTAGATGAAAATTAAAGAAAAGTGAAATAAATAATTGTTATAAAATCAAAAGCGAAATAAATACTCAAGTTAATGTCTGATGTTAACAAACGGGTAAAAGAAGAGTGACAAAAAAATATTTATCAAAAACATCTCTAAATATATGTATACATAAAGTTTAAAATAAGTGAAATATACAAAGTATATGTGAATAAATTGCATACATATGTAATATGTGCAATTTCATGTAAAAAGAATAAATAATATTAAAAAAAATCATAAAATACGGAAATAAAAAACGTCGGTTTCACTAAAAATCAGAAAAAATAAAAGTTGTTAAGATTTAATTTTTACTAACAATTGTAAAAATAAGCAAGAAATAAGTAAGAAAGTGTTTAAAAAAGTAAAAAAATATACATATAAAAGTGAATATGTATGATAAAAAATTCTACAACGCAAAATCATAATTAAAAAAAATAAATATACAAATGTTAAAAAGGCTTAGCTAAACTCAACATTTCAAATTGGATTAACTGTCACCATTTTTACAAGTGGATTTGGATTATTTGACTTTGCATAAATAAACGCTCAGCACATATGATAACTAATTAAAGGTGAGACACATTTGCAATACTCGCGTCCCATTAAATTGAGAGTAA